>CM042421.1:3558216-3625716 GCA_023634145.1 Thymallus thymallus
AGGCAGACAGACAGACAGACAGACAGGCAAGCAGGCAGGCAGGCAGGCAGTGTTAGGGAAGGAGGGAGAGTTAATGGCAGTGAATACTCAGCCAGCCAGCTGCAGTTAGCTACTGTTTGTTGCTTTTTATTTGCTATTTTATTTGCTGCTGCGTGTGTGCATGTGCCCAGAGAGAGAGTGAGAGAGAGTGAGAGAGAGAGAGAGAGAGAGAGAGAGAGAGAGAGAGGGAGAGAGAGAGAGAGAGAGAGTGAGAGAGAGAGAGAGAGAGAGGGGAGAAGAGAGGGAGAGAGAGAGAGAGAGAGAGAGAGAGAGAGAGAGAGAGAGAGAGAGAGAGAGAGAGAGAGAGAGAGAGAGAGAGAGGGTGAGAGGGAGAGAGAGAGAGAGAGAGAGAGAGAGAGGGAGAGGGAGAGAGGGGGGGAGAGAGGAGAGAGAGAGAGAGAGGGAGGGAGAGAGAGAGGGAGAGAAAAGCAGAGAGAGCAAATATATGTCTGTGTTGCAGACCTGTCTGTATGTGTGAAACCCCTCTTATCCCCCAGTATGTGTGAGGCAGTATACAGCTCGTTATACGAATGAGTTCTGGGCTCCACTGGGAGAGGCTGAGCTGGAAGGCTGCTCACCCTACTGCCAGGCCTCGCTCCCCTGGGTACCACCTCTCCTCCCTGTGCTCTCTCCTCCATCTGACTCCCTGGCTGACTGGCTGACTGGAGCCAGCCTTGGAGGTAGGATAGGCTAGTGTAGCACTAGACTGGAGATACATCCCTGGAGGTAGGATAGGCTAGTGTAGCACTAGACTGGAGATCTAGCCCCTGGAGGTAGGATAGGCTAGTGTAGCACTAGACTGGAGATCTAGCCCTGGAGGTAGGATAGGCTAGCGTAGCACTAGACTGGAGATCTAGCCCTGGAGGTAGGATAGGCTAGTGTAGCACTAGACTGGAGATCTAGCCCTGGAGGTAGGATAGGCTAGCGTAGCACTAGACTGGAGATCCATCCCTGGAGGTAGGATAGGCTAGCGTAGCACTAGACTGGAGATCTAGCCCTGGAGGTAGGATAGGCTAGCGTAGCACTAGACTGGAGATCCATCCCTGGAGGTAGGATAGGCTAGCGTAGCACTAGACTGGAGATCTAGCCCTGGAGGTAGGATAGGCTAGCGTAGCACTAGACTGGAGATCCATCCCTGGAGGTAGGATAGGCTAGCGTAGCACTAGACTGGAGATCCATCCCTGGAGGTAGGATAGGCTAGCGTAGCACTAGACTGGAGATCCAGCCCTGGAGGTAGGATAGGCTAGCGTAGCACTAGACTGGAGATCTAGCCCTGGAGGTAGGATAGGCTAGTGTAGCACTAGACTGGAGATCTAGCCCTGGAGGTAGGATAGGCTAGTGTAGCACTAGACTGGAGATCTAGCCCTGGAGGTAGGATAGGCTAGTGTAGCACTAGACTAGACTGGAGATCTAGCCCTGGAGGTAGGATAGGCTAGCGTAGCACTAGACTGGAGATCTAGCCCTGGAGGTAGGATAGGCTAGCGTAGCACTAGACTGGAGATCTAGCCCTGGAGGTAGGATAGGCTAGCGTAGCACTAGACTGGAGATCTAGCCCTGGAGGTAGGATAGGCTAGCGTAGCACTAGACTGGAGATCTAGCCCTGGAGGTAGGATAGGCTAGCGTAGCACTAGACTGGAGATCTAGCCCTGGAGGTAGGATAGGCTAGTGTAGCACTAGACTGGAGATCCATCCCTGGAGGTACTTTGTCTCCATCTATGCTGTATGTGTCTCCAAGCAATGTCTATCTGTGTGAAAGCACAGAGTTCACAGTTGTGATTGCGTTTTGTCAAAGAGCTGGGTTTATAGCTTTGGCTCTATGGCACTCATTTTGTTGATTGGATTATTTGAGCGAATTTGAATATTTTAGAGAATATTTGATATATTTATATAGGTACACCCCACTGTCTTCCATCTCATACACTGAGACACGAGGACCGCTAGACACTACTGAAATACAACTAATGTTCCAGATGAAAATGACATTCCGGAAGCCAAGTACCCACTGGGAACTCAGAGGCACATATATATTTTCCATAGGATGCCACCCAAGCATTTCCTCCATTGACTGTACAATAATACTGCTTGCACATAGCTGGCAGACCACTGAATGTATAGAAATCAAAGGTTTGACGGTCACTGTGATGTCCTGTAACAATGCCACAAAGCCAATGACACTGTCAGTACTGGTGGACCAGCAACTCCTTAGTGCTTCTGATGTACAAACACAGAACTAACTGATCCAATTTTGTATATATGTATCACAGGCTACAGCCAACCGATGTGGAACCTCTCCTCTCCTCTCCTCTCCTCTCCTCTCCTCTCCTCTCCTCTCCTCTCCTCTCCTCTCCTCTCCTCTTCCTCTCTGCTTAGAACGTCAGTGTGCCAAATGGCACCCTATTTCCTGTAGCGGACTACTTTTGACCAGTAAAAAGTAGTGCACTATATAGGGAATAGGGTGTCATTTTGGACACATCATTGTGAAGTCTTAAGATGAAACCAAGGGACCTGTTTGTTCTTCTCAACGTTCCTCATGAACAGGCTGTAATGACCATATGAAGTATAACGCCTCTTTCAGACCAACAGTGTTATTGCAAAAATGCTTTTTCTTTATGCAATCCAACATTTTTACTGGATATGTGTAAAACAACACATTCACATTTTACTGCTATTTCTGTCAAGTCTATAGTTTGATGCAACACAGAACACAGAACACAGAACGCACTGCAACTGACTCTGCAACTCAATGCTGCATGGCCAACGGAGCGTTCCATTGGAAATGAATGTACTTTTGGTTTACCAAAACGCAGGTCGCTGTATGTGTGATCGAGGCGTTACACTGACATTGCGCCTCGTTGCGTAGCTATTGCATAGAGCTCAGGAGAACGTATTTTTCTTGCTTGATGTGTGGTTTGTGCTGAAGTGCCCCCATGTGGCAGCTACAAGGAATAGCAGGTTATTACTGTAAAACCAAATTGATGTGTACTGTAGATCTGAATGGGTTATGTTACTATGTAAGGTCTTTATTTAAGACAGTGCCTTGTGCTTGAATTAGTCCTTGATTTATTCACAGCAGTCTTATAAAAGATGTGTGATGTAGAGACCACTGCAAAATATGTTTTAGATCGATATATAGATATATATATACACAAAAGACAGATACACGGTACATGATACATAGAGCGGCAGTATTAAAAAGTATAGAAATACAAGATATCTGGAGTGCAAAAAAAATAATTTCAAGCTATAAAAAGACATTTCTAAAAGAGACTATACCATACTACAATCAGTTGTGATATTTACTGGTATTATTTCAAATAATGACAATTCAATTGTTAGATCAATTTTATTGTTAGGAAATAGATTAGAGCAGATACTTTGATCAAGGTGACACTTGTCTTCAGATGATGTCACATTGCATTCTTTATAATCAGCAAACATAAAAGACAGCATAGGTTTTTCACATTGTTCTCAACATCTAGTTTTTCACAATAAGTTGTGCATTCGTCCCTTTTAGTTATTATAATGTAGTATGTCATCAAATCTTAAATGACTGCTCTACAAC
Source organism: Thymallus thymallus (assembly GCA_023634145.1). Lineage (NCBI taxonomy): Eukaryota > Metazoa > Chordata > Actinopteri > Salmoniformes > Salmonidae > Thymallus > Thymallus thymallus. The sequence continues at coordinate 3,561,818 of CM042421.1, forward strand.
GTGCAGATCTGGAAGAGAAGAAGAATGTACTTTCTAACTGAAGATCAATAAGTCATGCTTTCATGTATTTCCTCAGTCCCAGAGTATTGTATGTCATGGAAGCATAAACAGAAAGCCAGTGAAGGTGGGGTGGTGAGGCCAATCATCAAAGATGTGGTGTCCTGCTGCAAGATGAGTACAGACTATATCTCCTTCGTCCAACTGCATTGTGACACCATTGGAACCCCCGTCTTCTCCATCTGTTTCATCACCATCGTTCACAGTCACCATTAGATGTCCATTTTTATACAGCAACACTCTTCTCTTCTTGCTAGAGGCTGTAAAGGCTGTAAAGACTCAATTATCCGCTGCTCTAAAGATACTGACTGTAAGAGTCACCAACATTGTTGAAGACATGTTTGTAGACCAGGATGACATCATAACTATTTGGTCCTTTGGATTCAGACAGCGAGGATGAGAAGGCCACCTTCAGTCTCTCTGTTCTCTCTCTTCAGACAGCGAGGATGAGAAGGCCACCTTCTCTCTCTTCAGTTCCTCCATGGTGGCTCCCATCTCATTCAGTTTGGTGCTCTGTTGTGCCACAGTGGCTCTCAGCTCCTGGAGTAGGACTCTCAGTTCCTCCACCTGGCTCTCACTGGCTCTAAGTCTGGCTTCCATGACGGCTGGTTCAAGCGGTTGGTAGACCTGCATAGTGTTGTCAGTTTTAGGGTTGTTATTTTACTCAACCTGTCCGTCAGAGACACAGCTGCAGAGGACAAACAGCAGAGCTACTCATCTTTCACATCGATTCTGGGATCCTTTGGTATCAAACACCCAGACTCATTACTTATAGATGTGAATAGTTAATAATTGACTTAATCATTTCCGGGTAATAATTAGGTGCTGACGTGGCATGTTCACACTGCTAATAAATTATACATAAGATAAAGTTAAATTTGCCTGGCCAGTAATTCACAGTCCAATCTTCTAGATTAGAGATTATCACACACGTTCTACTATAATATAGCCTACTATAATATAGCCTACTTGATCTCTGTAGGGTCATATTTGTTTTTTTCTATCAGCCTAGATGTAATTACTATGTCTTGCCACTGGAGGGCAGCGGTTAGCCTCTATAATAGTCTACTTGCTGTTGTATTCTATGATGGGATTGGGAACCGATGTCTGGTGCCTGTTAGATAAAAAGGGAAATGTTTACCTTCTCAATTAACCCAATAGCAGGAACATTGCTTCATTATAATATTGCCTTCAATAAATAATTCCTTATAATCAGGCTATTTTTACTGTCTGGTCATATAGTCATGCAAACAAATGTAACCAATCGAGAAAGGTGTAAGGTCTGGGATGTGTTTGTGTAGGTGAAACACTAATAGTAATTCTAAAAGGATTTATAATCTTAATTGAATTTGAAAGACATTGAAAATTAGGTGTCCTAGTAGGTGACCCAAAAACTTTCGTTCATTCATTTTTCTCCAGTAAAACCAACCTCAAAGGGGTCACGCACAGTGAAACTAATGGTCTACAAGCAGACCTATTGCACCCGAATTACACATTCAAAGAACTTAACACTATAACAGAAGCAGTAGATGTATATTGCAGGCAGCCGGTAGGGGGGGGGGTCGGTCTAGGATGGAAGGCGACGTGAAAAGGTGATGGTTGGGGTGTTGGCCTAAGGGTTTGGGGAAAGATGAAAGGCGCGACGACCGTGGCATTCTCATGCAGAGACGGTCGGAAATCGAGTGGCGTCTCTCTCGCGCCTGTCAAGGCCCTATATATGTCCACTGACTGTCTGGTCTGGTCTGTGGAACAGAGCGCAGTAACAAGGAGAGGAAGGCCAGGGGAAATAGTTGGTCTACCTGCTTGGCTGGACTCCTCTGCGTCCTGCAAGTGCCACGAGCAGCGCTGCAACGCCGTGTGTTTATTTGGTCTTCTGTGAACATACATGGAATGTTTCTAGTTTTTTTTTTTAAAGATAGTATTCGAAGGTCATAGCCTATGTTATATTTTTACACCGTGCAGAGTAAATGTTTCCCTTTCCGAGTTTGATGTTTTTTTAATTTATTATTTGGTTGTTACTGATTTCCATTCGTTTTATTGCTCCTCATAACAATACGCAAACGTTTGTAGCTTTGCGCATGTGGTTCAAAATAAATCTAAAGCCGTATTTGTAGTAGTTAGGCTATGGACTAATTTATTATCAAGGACTCTGAATTGGACTACTTTAGAAAGTGGTAGACCTTTAGATCAAAGGCAGCCTACTCATTCCAGCATGGCGGTTTACTTTGTCTTTGCGAACATCTGAAATAAGGAAAGCTCGCTTCAACACGCCTTTTCTTTAGAGGAGCTAGTCTTCAGAGCTCATAATGTGTGGCCGCCTTTATTTTCTTATCCAAAGGAGGATTAAGGTTTTCGAAGCTCTCACGTTTATTCAAACAAATCATCAAGTTGAAGTAAAAGGGGATTTTAACACACGTTAACTCCAGTAATGTATCTCTTGCACACACGCGCACGCACGCACAGACACAGCATGTCTTACTAATTTGTGAGGACTTTCTGAGGACCAACAATTATTTCCCATTCAAAATCCTATTTCCCTAACCGCTAAACCTAACCCTAAACCTTAACCCCTAAACCTAACCCTAAACCTTAACCCTAACCCCTAAACCTTAACCCCTAAACCTTAACCCTAACCCCTAAACCTTAACCCCTAAACCTTAAACCTTAACCCTAACCCCTAAACCTTAACCCCTAAACCTTAACCCTAACCCCTAAACCTTAACCCCTAAACCTTAACCCTAACCCCTAAACCTTAACCCCTAAACCTTAACCCTAACCCCTAAACCTTAACCCTAACCCCTAAACCTTAACCCTAAACCTTAAACCTAACCCCTAAACCTTAACCCTAAACCTTAACCCTAAACCTTAAACCTAACCCCTAAACCTTAACCCTAAACCTTAAACCTTAACCCTAAACCTTAACCCTAAACCTAACCCCTAAACCTTAACCCCTTAGCCTTTTTACAAGTGAGGACCGGCAAAAGGTTTGTTATTTTTAGTGAGTACTTCCGGTACTCACAAGTAAAGTAAAACGTGTACACACATAACGTTTTTAATACGTTTTTGTATTGGTGCAACGTCGTTGTTTTTTTGTTATTTTTTACAATAATTACATTTTCTTATATATGAAAATTATATTAGGATTAGTTTTAATAGTGCTTAAAAAGTCTTATTGGATTTACTTAAGTTGTGTTCAGAGTTACAACTGGTATACTAGTAACAGCACAATGCACCTTTTACACACCGGGAAGGGGTTTGTCTGTTGGCATGGTGCTCTTCAGTGCGCAACTTATGCAGAATCAGATCTGAGTCGCAGATATGACTGTTTGCTATGTACACGGCTGTCTCTCTCTACCCGAGCCCCCCCACACACACGCACACAGTTGTTATTGTTTTAGGCTGATGCTACTCGTTGTTTGTTATCTAGGCATAGTCACTTTACAAACTACCTTGACTAACCTGTACCCCCGCACATTAACTCGGTGCCGGTACCCCCTGTATGTTGCCTCGGTATTGTTATTTTGTTGTGTTACTTTTTAAAATGTATTTAGTAAATATTTTCTTAACTTTTATTTTCTTAAAACTGTATTGTTGGTTAAGGGCTTGTAAGTTAACATTTCACTGTAAAGTCTACTATTGTATTCGGAGCATGTGACAAATAACATTTGATTTGATTTGACATGAACGGTATTCCCGGCAGGCGTCCGTCCCTCCCATCCGCCGCTAAAACAAGGGGGAGAAGAGGGGGAGGAGAGGCAGTCACTGTTTAGAGTGTAAAGTTACAAAGTAGATCAGATCGAGGCAAGGAATTAACACTTGCTCAAATGTTTTCATAAATAGCCTTGTCTTTTTAATCTTTTGTCATATACCAGTATAAGACCTATATCTTATCGGATCAATTACATTTTCATGGATTGTGATTTTTAATTTGACTCTAGTCCTCATCAGAACGGACATCTGATTGGTCTGCCCCTTACTAAACGCATCGTAGCCTATAGATCCTAGTGCGTAAAATCAGATTTCTTCCTTGTACACATTTTACGCACGACTGGGAATTGGGATTAGGAACAGAGTTTAGACACAACTACAAGTCAATAAGGTGATGTGGACGATGCGCAGGACACCTTATCTCCACGGAATCGGATATTGACTCTTGGTTGTCTCGGAATCGTCATCTCTGTGAACCCACGCGGGAACCCCCCACAGCGGATTACAGAGTTTGTTTTTGATCTGTCTTTTTCACAGAGGGGCACTTCTTTCCCGTTTGGGTGTTTGTTGGCGTTGGTGGTGGCATAAGGGGTCATGGAGACCAGAACAAACCGGAGACGGTGCAGCAGCGCCGAGCAACACTTACTGCTGGCGGTCGCATTCATCGCATGCAGCTCGCAGCTAGTGGACGCCAACTCCTGGTTGTAAGTGTTGAACTGTTTTCTTGTCAAATTAACTCTGTATAGTTTCTATATCGTGGCGTACTTATTTCATGCGCAATTGATTAATTAATTAACAGATGGTGGGTTGTGTGATTGGGTTTTGAGAGAGCGTCCGTGTGTTTTCTTGTGTTGTCGTGTCGTGGAGGGGACCAGTGGAAGAACAAATGTGGTGACTTTGTCACAATATTTACCCATGCAGCGGCACAAATGGCCAAGCTGTTTGTGGAATGGGGGGAAACGGGAACTCCACAAAGTGTAACATCGCATCTTGACCTTGTGCGGAGATCTTGCTGCCAACCGTTCCACTCTGATGGAGAACATTCTAATCATATTCCTCATCATCTGACATCGATACATTAGACCATTATTTAATTGTTAGTTGGTCGTACGCGACCTATGTGATATTTACCTGCCTTTATTTCCACAGTAGAATAGACTATATATGTTTATTTATTATTATTTTATTGAATTAATCAAATTGTATAGCTTTATATGACATCTTGAAACGGCGAATCTTTGACTAAAGCAATATAGGCTAAAATACTTGCTATTTACACCTCATCCAGACACTATAATAAACGGTGATTTTCTTAACACTGTATATAACCACGAATCTCGTATTTCCCATCCATGTATGCAGGTCGTTAGCGATGAACCCTATCCAGAGACCGGAGATGTACATAATCGGGGCCCAGCCTCTGTGCAGCCAGCTTACAGGGCTCTCCCAGGGGCAGAGGAAGCTGTGCCAGCTCTACCAGGACCATATGGTCTACATAGGCGAGGGGGCCAAGACGGGCATCAATGAGTGCCAATACCAGTTCCGACAGCGGCGGTGGAACTGTAGCACGGTGGATAATGCATCCGTGTTCGGACGCGTCATGCAGATAGGTAAGCAAGTCACATGGTTTTATTGGAATAGGCTAGCTCTGGTTGTGGGGCTCCCAAGTGCAGTGGTCTAAGACAGTGCATCTCAGTACTAGAGGCGTCACTACAGACAACCTGGTTCGAATCCAGACTGTATCACAACCGGCCGTGATTGGGAGTCCCATAGGGCGGCGCACAATGGGCCAAGCGTCGTCATTGTAAAGAAGAATTTGTTCTTAACTGACTTGCCTAGTTAAATAAAGGTTAAATAAAAAATATACAAATAATGTTAAGGAACGCGCACGAATGCCCTGGACCAGAGCTAATCAGTGATAGGCGGAGGCAGGTGATGACACATGTTTATGTTGACATTGATTGAATTCCCATTGTAAACTGTGATTTTGTATCAGTTAAACTATTAAATAGGCGACCTTTTAACAAACTTGATGTTTCCAAATAAAAATTCGTTGCGCTTAAGTCAGACTTCTCTCGACAATTGAGTGTTAGTTCCGTTCTGTAGTGAGATGAGTTGTAGGCTAGAGGTGGCGGTGTCCAATAGCCCATAGCTTCTCTATTCTCCCTCTGATGCGGCTCCCCCTGAGATGGCCAGTCAGGCAGGCAGACCGATCCCCTCCCTCCTTCTCCCAGTCTCCCCTCCCTCGCCGTTCCCAAAACAGCAAAGGAGTTGTTTGCAGTCAATCGCGATGGTTTTATTGAGGTGTTAGCCTGCTATTGTCCACGGCCTCCTTTTGAAATGCATTCATGGGATGACACGGACTCGGCAGATCCGGGCTGCTATTTGAAGTCTCGGTTCTATGGGCCAATAAAAGTCCTTGTCTTTATCGGGCGCTCCGGCTCCTGCCTCCTGGCGCATATTTAGCCTGCACATTCCGTTTTTAAGAGTGCACATAATTCAGACTTTTTGACATGTGACGTTTCTGTTATGACAGTGCCAGGAATCAGGATACCCAGTCTTATATACATAGTAGCGGTTTACATGGAATATATTTTTTATATATATATCTTACTCTTAGACAGGCATTGGCATTGTAAACCGCTGCCCTCTTTCTTGGTTGGCCAAAGTGGCATTCACAGACGAATTACTTCTGTCAATATAGGCTATGACTATATATAATTTTTTATATCACACTCACGAATTATTAAAGAATTTCCAAATCATAAACATCAACATATTATGTATGTTTCATTGTTTGCGTTCCCCAAAACACAATTGGAGAGTGCCAAAGTTACGTGTATTTGCTTGTATAACGAGTCCTAAGCTTAGGCTACGATGCCAAAGTTAGTGAAACCTTGAGATCTGCATTCCAGATGACATATTCATCCAATGGAAAACCTGTCAAGTAACGTCCAACGATTTATATATACACTAGGTGACTAATAGGGGGCGCTGTGTTGAAGCCATCATGCCTCCATCTTGGCGACACATTAAAGCATACTTGTAAATAAAATTATGTGAGCTAAACATACAATTTTAAAATAAAATAAATTATTACTTTTTTCCCCTTAAAGTATATTTTTTATAGAGATTACTAAAGTTACTTAAATACATACATTTTTTCCTTAAAAAATGTAATTGAAAGACTGTTGGCTCCCAAGTGGCACAGCGGTCTAAGGCACCCTGGTTCGGATCCAGGCTGTATCACAACCGGCCGTGATTGGGAGTCCCATAGGGCGGTGCACAATTGGACTTGTCTGAGTTTGGCCGGTGTAGGCCGTCATTATAGATAGTAAGGCAGGCAGGCAGGCAGGCAGGCAGGCAGATAGATAGATAGATAGATAGATAGATAGATAGATAGATAGGTACTTTATTGATCCCTGAGGGGAAATTACTTTGTCAGGCAGCTACGAAAAACACAGGGCAGGTGCAAAATGCCAGAACGAAATACACAAAAGACAGATATACGATACATGATATATAGTGCGGCAGTATGAAAAAGTATAGAAATACAAGAAGTTTGGAGTGCAAAAAGCTATACAAATGTGTTCTTAACTGACTTGCCGAGTTAAATAAAGGTTAAATAATTATATATATATTTTTTTTATTGTAGAATTCCATTCATTCCTATGGAGGACTGCTCCTACTGGGGAGTGCCAATACGGCTGACCGGTGGCTTCAAAGCCCCTCAATGGCAATACATAGCATCTGCAATCCAGGGTTTATATACATCATTGGTAACACCTGCACAGCAGATGGGGGGAGAGAGAGATATTTTTCCATGCCAATTTTTTATTTATTTATTTAACCTTTATTTAACTAGGCAAGTTAGTTAAGAACAAATTCTCCTTTACAATGACGGTCTACCTACAGGGTCAGCCCCTGGAGCAAATTAGGCTTAAGTGCCTTACTCAAGGACACATCGACAGGTTTTTCACCTTGTCGGCTAGGGTATTCAAACCAGCGACCTTTCGGTTACTGGCCCAACACTCTAACTGCTAGGCTACTTGCCGCCCCCAATAACCCCTTTGAATTGAATTGAATTGAATTAAATTGAATTTAAAGAGACTGCGAGACAGTGTGAGAGAGAAAGTTAGCAATAATATAAACCTCACACCTTTTTGCCTGAAGTCAACCCTAGCAGCTCATGACATTGTTAGGCTACTCTCTCTGTCTCTCCTATATAGAATCTGTCCACAAGAGAAGTGCTTTTTTCTCTCCGTAGTGAGTTGATGAGATCTTGTAGAGTCCCATGTCACAAATTATCCGTCAAAGGTCTGTAATACATTCAGAGTGGTTGTGTGTTTATCTGGTGTCTGGTAACGGAAAACATTCACTAGCTTATTAAAACAGCCTACCTCCTTGCCGATTTTGCAGGTTTTCCTACTTACAAAGCATGTAGAGGTCTGTAATTTTTTATCATAGGTACACTTCAACTGTGAGAGACGGAATCTAAAACAAAAATCCAGAAAATCACATTGTATGATTTTTTAAATAATTAATTTGCATTTTATTGCATGACATAAGTATTTGATCACCTACCAACCAGTAAGAATTCCGGCTCTCACAGATCTATTAGTTTTTCTTTAAGAAGCCCTCCTGTTCTCCACTCATTACCTGTATTAACTGCACCTGTTTGAACTCGTTACCTGTATAAAAGACACCTGTCCACACACTCAATCAAACAGACTCCAACCTCTCCACAATGGCCAAGACCAGAGAGCTGTGTAAGGACATCAGGGATAAAATTGTAGACCTGCACAAGGCTGGGATGGGCTACAGGACAATAGGCAAGCATCTTGGTGAGAAGGCAACAACTGTTGGCGCAATTATTAGAAAATGGAAGAAGTTCAAGATGACGGTCAATCTCCCTCGGTCTGGGGCACCATGCAAGATCTCACCTCGTGGGGCATCAATGATCATGAGGAAGGCGAGGGATCAGCCCAGAACTACACGGCAGGACCTGGTCAATGACCTGAAGAGAGCTGGGATCACAGTCTCAAAGAAAACCTTTAGTAACACACTACGCCGTCATGGATTAAAATCCTGCAGCGCACGCAAGGTCCCCCTGCTCAAGCCAGCGCATGTCCAGGCCCGTCTGAAGTTTGCCAATGACCATCTGGATGATCCAGAGGAGGAATGGGAGAAGGTCATGTGGTCTGATGAGACAAAAATAAAGTTTTTTGTCTAAACTCCACTCGCCAGGTTTGGAGGAAGAAGAAGGATGAGTACAACCCCAAGAACACCATCCCAACCGTGAAGCATGGAGGTGGAAACATCATTCTTTGGGGATGCTTTTCTGCAAAGGGGACAGGACGACTGCACCGTATTGAGGGGAGGATGGATGGGGCCATGTATCGCGAGATCTTGGCCAACAACCTCCTTCCCTCAGTAAGATGGGTCGTGGCTGGGTCTTCCAGCATGACAACGACCCGAAACACACAGCCAGGGCAACTAAGGAGTGGCTCCGTAAGAAGCATCTCAAGGTTCTGGAGTGGCCTAGCCAGTCTCCAGACCTGAACCCAATAGAAAATCTTTGGAGGGAGCTAAAAGTCCGTATTGCCCAGCGACAGCCCCGAAACCTGAAGGATCTGGAGAAGGTCTGTATGGAGGAGTGGGCCAAAATCCCTGCTGCAGTGTGTGCAAACCTGGTCAAGAACTACAGGAAACGTATGATCTCTGTAATTGCAAACAAAGGTTTCTGTACCAAATATTAAGTTCTGCTTTTCTGATGTATCAAATACTTATGTCATGCAATAAAATGCAAATGAATTACTTAAAAATCATACAATGTGATTTTCTGGATTTTTGTTTTAGATTCCGTCACTCACAGTTGAAGAGTACCTATGATAAAAATTACAGACCTCTACATGCTTTGTAAGTGGGAAAACCTGCAAATACTTGTTCTCCCCACTGTATATATATATATATATGTGCAAATAGTTAAAGTACAAAAGGGAAAATAAATAAATATGGGTTGTATTTACAATGGTGTTTGTTCTTCACTGGTTGCCCTTTTCTTGTGGAAACAGGTCACAAATCTTGCTGCTGTGATGGAACACTGGTATTTCACACAGTAGATATGGGAGTTTATAGAAATGTTATTTTTTTTTAAATCCTTTGTGGGTCTGTGTAATCTGAGGGAAATATGTCTCTCTAATATGGTCATACATTTGGCAGGAGGTTAGAAAGTACAGCTCAGTTTCCACCTCATTTTGTGGGCAGAGTGCACATAGCCTGTCTTCTCTTGAGAGCCAGGTCTGCCTACGGCGGCCTTTCTCAATAGCAAGGCTATGCTCACTGAGCCTGTACATAGTCAAAGCTTTCCTTACGTTTGGGTCAGTCACAGTGGTCAGGTATTCTGCCACTGTGTACTCTCTGTTTATGGCCAAACAGCATTCTAGTTTGCTCTGTTTTTTTTGTTCTCTCTCTCTCTCTCTCTCTCTCTCTCTCTCTCTTTCTCTCGCTCTCTCATCTTTCTCTCTCCATTCCTCTATGTGCTCCTTTAGCCAGGCTAGCCAGGGGCCCCAGCTCCTTCATCTCCTGACGCCAGGCTCCATTGTGTATTGTCCCCCGTAGGGCCTGTAGTCACACATCAATAACAGAACCCATGGTTAACTGGCCAGGTCAAAGCGCTAGCTAACCAAGCACAAGTGGCATTGTGTGTGTGTCTGTGCCTTTGGAAAAAGAAAGTTGAGGAACAGCTTTGACCTGCTACCATTGTATGCTAACTGCCTTGTGTGTGTTTTCCTGTTGGTTTATCTCTGTGTGTGTGTTCATCCAACAGGAAGCAGGGAGACAGCTTTCACCTATGCCATCAGTGCAGCAGGCGTGGTGAACGCAGTGAGCAGGGCGTGCCGGGAGGGAGAACTCTCCACCTGCGGGTGCAGCCGTGCCGCTCGACCCCGTGACCTACCGCGTGATTGGCTGTGGGGCGGCTGTGGCGACAACGTCAACTATGGCTACCGTTTTGCTCGGGAGTTTGTGGACGCTCGGGAGAGAGAAAAGAACTACCCTCGAGGCTCCATAGAACACGCTAGAACACTGATGAACCTACAGAATAACGAGGCAGGGAGACAGGTGAGGAACTGGGATGCATACACACACACAAACTAACCTTGTGGGGATATACAACTCAGTTCCATTAAAAGTCCTATTTTCCCTAACCCGTACCCTAACCCTAACGCTAAACCTAACCCTAGCTCCTAACCCTAAACCTAATTCTAACCCTAACACTAATGCTAATGTTAACCATACACTACCTAGAAATATCATTTGACCTTGTGAGGACCAACACAATGTCCCCAGTTGGTCATTTTTCTCTTGGTTTACTATTTTTGTGGGGACTTCTGATCCCCACAAGTCTAGTTAAACGTGCCCGTGCACAAACACACACACAGACACACACACTCAAAGATATCCTCTGTGCTTGTTGTTATTAGTCTCTGTTCATGGTGTGAACTACATATATGTTGTTGTTATTAGTCTCTGTTCATGGTGTGAACTACATATATGTTGTTGTTATTAGTCTCTGTTCATGGTGTGAACTACATATATGTTGTTGTTATTAGTCTCTGTTCATGGTGTGAACTACATATATGTTGTTGTTATTAGTCTCTGTTCATGGTGTGAACTACATATATGTTGTTGTTATTAGTCTCTGTTCATGGTGTGAACTACATATATGTTGTTGTTATTAGTCTCTGTTCATGGTGTGAACTACATATATGTTGTTGTTATTAGTCTCTGCTCATGGTGTGAACTACATATATGTTGTTGCAGAACCATGTACTCTATATCCATCCAGGGCTCCACACGGGTTGATGGAGGGAGAGACAGAGACACAGAGAGAAAAGAAAGAGATAAAGAAAGGAGGAGCAAACACCAGAGTAGACAAGAAGGAAGCACTCAGAGAGAGAAAGAGAGAGAGGACGTCCAGACACACCAGAGTAGACAAGAAGGAAGCACTCAGAGAGAGAGAGAGAGCGAGAGGACGTCCAGACACACCAGAGTAGACAAGAAGGAAGCACTCTCAGAGAGAGAGAGAGAATTCCTGACATTTAATCCTAGTAAAAATTCACTGTTTTAGGTCAGTTAGGATCACCACTTTATTTTAGGAATGTGAAATGTCAGAATAATAGTAGAGAGAATGATTTATTTCAGCTTTTATTTCTTTCATCACATTCCCAGTGGGTCAGAAGTTTACATACACTCAATTAGTATTTGGTAGCATTGCCTTTAAATTGTTTAACTTGGGTCAAACGTTTAGGGTAGCCTTCCACAAGCTTCCCATTCCTCCTGACAGAACTGGTGTATCTGAGTCAGGTTTATAGGCCTCCTTGCTCGCACATGCCTTTTCAGTTCTGACCACAAATGTACTGTAGGATTGAGGTCAGGGCTTTGTGATGGCCACTCCAATACCTTGACTTTGTTGTCCTTAAGCCATTTTGCCACAACTTTGGAAGTATGCTTGGGGTCATTGTCCATTTGGAAGACCCATTTGTGACCAAGCTTTAACTTCCTGACTGATGTCTTGAGATGTTGCTTCAATATATCCACATAATTTTCCTTCCTCATGATGCCATCTATTTTGTGAAGTGCACCAGTCCCTCCTGCAGCAAAGCACCCCCACAACATGATGCTGCCACCCCCGTGCTTCACGGTTGGGATGGTGTTCTTCGGCTTACAAGCCTCCCCCTTTTTCCTCCAAACATAACAATGGTCATTATGGCCAAACAGTTCTATTTTTGTTTCATCAGACCGGAGGTAAGATCTTTGTCCCCATGTACAGTTGCAAACCGTAGTCTGGCTTTTTTATGGCGGTTTTGGAGCAGTGGCTTTTTCCTTGCTGAGCCGTCTTTCAGCTTATGTCGATTTAGGACTTGTTTTACTGTGGATATAGATACTTTTGTACCTGTTTCCTCCAGCATCTTCACAAGGCCCTTTGCTGTTGTTCTGGGATTGATTTGCACTCTTCACACCAAAGTACGTTAATCTCTAGGAGACAGAACGCGTCTCCTTCCTGAGCGGTATGACGGCTGCGTGGTCCCATGGTGTTTATACTTGCGTACTATTGTTTGTACAGATGAATGTGGTACCTAAGGGGCGTTTGGAAATTGCTCCCAAGGATGAACCAGACTTGTGGAGGTCTAAAATATTTCTGAGGTCTTGGCTGTTTTCTTTTGATTTTCCCATGCTGTCGAGCAAAGAGGCACTGAGTTTGAAGGTAGGCCTTGAAATACATCCACAGGTACACCTCCAATTGACTCAAATTATGTCAATTCGCCTATCAGAAGCTTCTAAAGCCATGACATCATTTTCTGGAATTTTCCAAGCTGTTTAAAGGCACAGTCAATTTAGTGTATGTAAACGTCTGACCCACTGGAATTGTGATATAGTGAATTATAAGTGAAATAATCTGTCTGTAAACAATTGTTGGAAGAATTACTTGTGTCATGCACAAAGTAGATGTCCTAACCGACTTGCCAAAACTACAGTTTGTTAACATGAAATTTGTGGAGTGGTTGAAAAATTAGTTTTATTGACTTCAACCTAAGTGTATGTAAACTTGCGACTTCAACTGTACATACATAGAGAGAGATACATACATACATTCATACATATATATAGAGAGAGAGGGAAAGAAAGAAAGAGAGATCTCCAAGGTTTGCTTAGAGAGAGAGAGAGAAAGAGAGAGAGCTCTCCAAGGTTTGCTTAGAGAGAGAGAGAGAGAAAGAGAGAGAGATCTCCAAGGTTTGCTTAGAGAGAAAGAGAGAGATATCTCCAAGGTTTGCTTAGAGAGAGAGAGAGAGAAAGAGAGAGAGCTCTCCAAGGTTTGCTCAGCTTCATAATTGGTGGTTTATTTTCCTCCGGAGTCAATATGTGAATGAAATCCTAGAGGAAACCCAAAGCGCCGGCTAAAGTAACAAACTAAACTTCACCGGACCGCACTAAAACGCAGTCCCAAATGGTACCCTTACTAATATCGAGTTGCACCCGTTTTTGCCCTCAGAACATCCTCAATTCATCGGGTCATGGACTCTACAAGGTGTCGAAAGTGTTCCACAGGGATGCTGGCCCATGATGATTCCAGTGCTTCCCACAGTTGTGTCAAGTTGGCTGGATGTCCTTTGGGTGGTGGACCAGTCTTGATACACACTAACGCTACTCCTTTGGGTGGTGAAGTAGCGTTAGTGTTCTTGACACAATCAAACCGGTGCGCCTGGCACCTTCCACCATACCCTGTTCAACGGCACTTCAATCTTTTGTCTTTCCCATTCAGCCTCTGAATAGCACACATACACAATCTATGTCTCGAGGCTTGAAAAGCCTTCTTTAACCCGTCTCCTCCCCTTCATCTACACTGATGGGAGTGGATTTAACAGGTGACATCAATAAGGGATTTTTGACCAGGGCCCATAAGAGGTCAAAGGTAGTGCACTATATAAGGAATAGGGTGCCATTTGGGACACAAACTAAAACTCCATCATGACTGGGTGTCTAAGGGGCTGTTACCACAAACAACACAACACACACACTGCCATCCAGGACCTCTATACCAGGCGGTGTCAGAGGAACACCCCAGTCATAGACTGTTCTCTCCGCTACCGCATGGCAAGTGGTACCGGAGGGCCAAGTCTAAGTCCAAAAGGCTTCTTAACAGCTTTTTTTTTTTATTGAACTTTTATTTAACTAGGCAAGTCAGTTAAGTACTCGGGGCTCCCAAGTGGCGCAGTGGTCTAAGACACTGCATCTCAAATACAGGTTGTATCATAACTGGCCGTGATTGGGAGTCTCATAGGGCTGCGCAGAATTGTCCCAGCATCATCTGAGTTTGGCCGGTGTAGGCCGTCATTGTAAATAAGAATTTGTTCTTAACTGACTTGCCTAGTTAAATAAAGGTTAAAATAACAAATTCTTATTTACAATGACAGCCTACCTACAGGGTCAGACCCTGGAGCAAATTAGGGTTAAGTGCCTTGCTCAAGGACACATCAACTGTTTTTTTTACCTTGTCAGCTCGGGTATTCAAACCAGCGACCTTTCGGTTACTGGCCCAACAATCTAACCACTAGGCTACCTGCCGCCCCCTAAGACTCCTGAACAGCTAATAAAATGGCTGCCCGGACTACTCTGTACCAGTACTTCCTGTATAAAGACTCTGTACCAGTACTTCCTGTATAAAGACTCTGTACCGGTACTTCCTGTATAAAGACTCTGTACCGGTACTTCCTGTATAAAGACGCTGTACCAGTACTTCCTGTATAAAGACTCTGTACCGCTACTTCCTGTATAAAGACTCTGTACCGGTACTTCCTGTATAAAGACTCTATACCGGTACTTCCTATATAAAGACTCTGTACCGGTACTTCCTGTATAAAGACTCTGTACCGGTACTTCCTGTATAAAGACTCTGTACCGGTACTTCCTGTATAAAGACTCTGTACCGGTACTTCCTGTATAAAGACTCTGTACCGGTACTTCCTGTATAAAGACTCTGTACCGGTACTTCCTGTATAAAGACTCTGTACCAGTACTTCCTGTATAAAGACTCTGTACCGGTACTTCCTGTATAAAGACTCGCTACTGTTATTTTACTGCTGATCTTTAATTATTTGTTATTTTTTTAGTATTTTCTTCTTCTTCTTTTTTTATCTATTTTTTACTTAACACTTATTTTTTTCTTAAAACTGCATTGTTTCACTGTAAGGTCTACACTTGTTTTCTACACCTGTTGTATTCGGTGTATGTGACAAATAACATTTGATTTGATTTTATGCACACACACAAACACACTGTATGTGAGTTGAAGTGGCTGCTATGTAATTGCCAGGCAGGGCAGGGTAGAGTAGGGGGGTAGAGTAGAGTAGGGGGGTGGAGTAGGGTGTAGGGTAGGGGGGTAGAGTAGGGGGGTAGAGTAGGGGGGTAGAGTAGGGTGTAGGGTAGGGGGGTAGAGTAGAGTAGAGGGGTGGAGTAGAGTAGGGGGGTAGAGTAGGGGGGTGGAGTAGAGGGGTAGAGTAGAGTAGGGGGGTAGAGTAGGGTGTAGGGTAGGGGGGTAGAGTAGGGGGGTAGAGTAGGGGGGTAGAGTAGGGTGTAGGGTAGGGGGGTAGAGTAGAGTAGGGGGGTAGAGTAAAGTAGGGGGGTAGAGTAGGCTGTAGGGGAGTAGAGTAGGGGGGTGGAGTAGAGGGGTAGAGTAGGGGGGTAGAGTAGGGTAGTGGGGTAGAGTAGGGTGTAGGGTAGGGGGGTAGAGTAGGGTGTAGGGTAGGGGGGTAGAGTAGGGTGTAGGGTAGGGGGGTAGAGTAGGGTAGTGGGGTAGAGTAGGGTGTAGGGTAGTGGGGTAGAGTAGGGTGTAGGGTAGGGGGGTAGAGTAGGGTGTAGGGTAGGGGGGTAGAGTAGGGTAGTGGGGTAGAGTAGGGTGTAGGGTAGTGGGGTAGAGTAGGGTGTAGGGTAGGGGGTAGAGTAGGGTAGTGGGGTAGAGTAGGGTAGGGGGTAGAGTAGGGTGTAGGGTAGGGGGGTAGAGTAGGGTGTAGGGTAGTGGGGTAGAGTAGGGTAGGGGGTAGAGTAGGGTGTAGGGTAGGGGGGTAGAGTAGGGTAGTGGGGTAGAGTAGGGTGTAGGGTAGGGGGGTAGAGTAGGGTGTAGGGTAGGGGGGTAGTGTAGGGTAGTGGGGTAGAGTAGGGTGTAGGGTAGTGGGGTAGAGTAGGGTGTAGGGTAGGGGGGTAGAGTAGGGTGTAGGGTAGTGGGTAGAGTAGGGTGTAGGGTAGGGGGGTAGAGTAGGGTGTAGGGTAGGGGGTAGAGTAGGGTAGTGGGGTAGAGTAGGGTGTAGGGTAGGGGGTAGAGTAGGGTAGTGGGGTAGAGTAGGGTGTAGGGTAGTGGGGTAGAGTAGGGTGTAGGGTAGTGGGGTAGAGTAGGGTAGGGGGTAGAGTAGGGTAGTGGGGTAGAGTAGGGTAGGGGGTAGAGTAGGGTGTAGGGTAGGGGGGTAGAGTAGGGTGTAGGGTAGTGGGGTAGAGTAGGGTAGGGGGTAGAGTAGGGTGTAGGGTAGGGGGGTAGAGTAGGGTAGTGGGGTAGAGTAGGGTGTAGGGTAGGGGGGTAGAGTAGGGTGTAGGGTAGGGGGGTAGTGTAGGGTAGTGGGGTAGAGTAGGGTGTAGGGTAGTGGGGTAGAGTAGGGTGTAGGGTAGTGGGGTAGAGTAGGGTAGGGGGTAGAGTAGGGTGTAGGGTAGTGGGGTAGAGTAGGGTAGGGGGTAGAGTAGGGTGTAGGGTAGTGGGGTAGAGTAGGGTAGGGGGTAGAGTAGGGTGTAGGGTAGTGGGGTAGAGTAGGGTGTAGGGTATGGGGGTAGATAGTTTATAGTGAGAACCC
Organism: Thymallus thymallus; assembly: GCA_023634145.1. Lineage (NCBI taxonomy): Eukaryota > Metazoa > Chordata > Actinopteri > Salmoniformes > Salmonidae > Thymallus > Thymallus thymallus. The sequence continues at coordinate 3,578,980 of CM042421.1, forward strand.
AAATTACCTCGGCTCTGCTGCAGCCTGCAGTGTGTGTGTGTGTGCTGCCAGTGGGGCTAACACCCTTGGAGTCTGCTGGGGTCAAAAGGTCACAGAACATTCCTCAGGGGTAATGGGGCCACTCACCCCGACCCACTGCCTAAATCCACAGTTACTTATAGAGACTTAACCACTGCCTGAATCCACAGTTAGTCATAATGAATCAACCACTGCCTGAATCCACAGTTAGTCATAGAGACTTAACCACTGCCTGAATCCACAGTTAGTCATAGAGACTTAACCACTGCCTGTATCCAGTGAGGAATCACTGGCCATCCTCCCAGGCCTAAGAGCTGCTGATGTGTTCAGGGAGGAGTTTGTCTCTGTGTGTCTGTGTCTAAAGCTAAAAGCTTTAATACCTTCCAAAACAAACACAGCACTGTTGACATTCATCACCACAGAGAAAGACTCATAGCTCACAGAAAGACCCATAGTTCAGAGCAGAGGCCAGGAGCATTATGGTCCTGACAGTCAGTTCACCCTCATGACTAATGCTATTCAGAGAGAGAGAGAGGGGGAATAGAGTGAGGAGAGAGAGAGAGAGAGAGAGTGAAAGGAAGAGAGGACAGAGGTGTGCCACGTTTTGCGCCGATGCCCTTTGACACGTCAAGGTGGTTATTAAAGCCACCACTGGCGTATCGCTCATCCCTCCATCTCTTTCTCTTTCCTCCCTCCATCTCTTTCTCTTTCCTCCCTCCATCTCTTTCTCTTTCCTCCCTCCATCTCTTTCTCTCTCCTCCCTCCATCCCTCTTTCTCTCTTATCCTTCTGTCTGGAAAAAACTGACACTGGGGAATGTCAGTCAGACTTATCCTGGGAAAGATGACAGAGGCTGTCATTCCGCCATGGAATGTTAACATTTTAACCTCCTTTGGAATCGGAACCACTCCTGGAAACATATAGACTGTCTTTCAAATGCCACCCTATCCCCTATGGGCTCTGGTCAAAAGTAGTGCCCTATATAGGGTAAAGGGTGCCATTTGGGATGCTGACCTAGTCCATCCGTGCCCTCTCACACTCTCTCACACCCCTCTGGTCTGGTAAAAGGTCAGTTTGCCTCATGGTACCAGTACAGGAGGTCACCTGAAGCTGGAGGTCTGTTAGACATGTCTCGGTCTTTAGGTAGACTGCTGGATTTATTTAAACTGTTTACAGAAGAGCCTTATTGGCCCTCTCTCGTTGGATATGGGAAGGCCTTTGTGTATGTGTGAATGTTTGTGTCTAGAGTTCCACAGAGGTCATGGGGCCAAGGCCTGGTGAGAATAGGGTGATGCTGTGGGTCCCTGTGGGGCCGTAGAGGGGAGAAGGGAAGGGTGTGTGTGAGTGCGTACCTGTGTGTGTGTGACTGGGTGTGTGACACGTGCATGTATCCATGTGTGTGTGTGTGCGTATGTGTGTGGCAGGAAGTAGTAGGCATTGGTGTGTGTGTGTCAGTGTGTGTGTGCATGAATGCATGTGTCTGTGTGTGTCAGTGTGTGACGGGGCACCATTTGGTAAGGATAGAGGAGATTACATCGAGCCCATTAGCTCAGAGGGTTTTGGGTTTGCAATCTGGCCAATGAGCTTCAACCCGTATCTGATACTTTGACAAAGCCCCCCCCCCCCCCCCCCCCAGTAGGTTTGAGTGACAAGGGTTTTTCTCTGTGTTATTGTTGTCGTCCGGCCCAGACGGAAGAGAGGATGAGAGGTCTGGGAGAAGAGGGCGTGGCGCGGTCCATTTCATCTGTTTTCATCCCTCTGTTCTCCTGTCTCTTTTCCTCCCTTTCTCTTCTGTTCCCTGAAATCTCTCTCTTCTCTCAGTAACTAGCTGGCTGTTCTGCCAGGCTTGTCCTGCCAGGGATTTGTCTTGCATGGACGGGCCGGGAGGGAGGGAGGGAGGGAGGGACCAGGGTCTTTTGTGGAAGTGACAGGGGCGTATCTAGGAAGTCACAGCCCGACGGACCCTTTAGCCGTCTGGGCTCCGAGACAGGGGGAGAGACAGTGGGAGACGGCGGGGAGACGGGAGAGACGGGGAGAGACGGCTGGGTGGGTGAGGGTTGTTGCACTGTTCCAGTCCCGTGGGCTCAGTGTCTCTCTGCCACACAAATCAAAAACGGAGCGGAACTGTCTGATCCACACACACACCTGGTAAAGCAGGTTGGGGGTCTCTGCACTGTGGGATGTCAGTCACCCTTCCCTTCACTTTCTTTGTGAGAAACAATACTTTTTTTATTTTAAATGTTTTATTTAACCTTTATTTAACTACGCAAGTCAGTTAAGAACAAATTCTTATTTAGAATGACGGCCTATCCTTCCCGAACCCGGACGACGGTGCGCCACCCTATGGAACTCCTGATCGCAGCTGGTTGTGATACAGCCCGGGGTCGAACCAGGGTCTGCAGTGACGCCTCTAGCACCGAGATCTTTTTATTAATTTTTTTATTTCACCTTTATTTAAACAGCTAGGCAAGTTGAGAACAAGTTCTCATTTACATCTGCGACCTGGCAAAGACAAAGCAAAGCAGTGCGACAAAAACAACAATAGAAAATCTATGTACAGTGTTTGCAAATGTAGTAAGATTAGGAAGGTAGGGCAATAAATAGGCCATAGTGGCGAAATAATTACAAATGAGCATTAACACTGGAGTGATAGATGTGCAGATGATGATGTGCAAATAGAGATACTGGGGTGCAAATGAGCAAAAATAATAAATATGGGGATGTAGGGTGGGCTATTTACAGATGGACTATGTACAGGTGCAGTGATCGGTAAACTGCTCTGACAGCTGATGCTTAAAGTTATTGAGGGAGATGGTAGTCTCCAGCTTCAGTGATTTTTGCAATTCGTTCCAGTCATTGGCAACAGAGAACTGGAAGGAATGGCGGCCAAAGGAGATGTTGGCTTTGAGGATGACCAGTGAAATATACCTGCTGGAGCGCATGCTACGGGTGGGTGTTGCTATGGTGACCAGCGAGCTGAGATAAGGCGGGGATTTACCTAGTAAAGACTTATAGATGACCTGGAGCCAGTGGGTTTGGGTTTGGCGACGAATATGTTGTGAGGGCCAGCCAACGAGAGCGTACAGGTCGCAGTGGTGGGTAGTATATGGGGCTTTGGTGACAGAACGGATGGCACTGTGATCGACTACATCCAGTTTGCTGAGTAGAGTGTTGGAGGCTATTTTGTAAATGACATCGCCGAAGTCAAGGATCGGTAGGATGGTCAGTTTTACAAGGGCATGTTTGGCAGCATGAGTGAAGGAGGCTTTGTTGCGAAATAGGAAGCCAATTCTAGATTTAATTTTGAATTGGAGATGGTTAATGTGAGTCTGGAAGGAGAGTTTACAGTCTAACCAGACACCTAGGTATTTGTAGTTGTCCACACATTCTAAGTCAGATCCGTCGAGAGTAGTGATGATAGTCCGGTGGGCGGGTGCAGGCAGCGTTCGATAGAAGAGCATGCATTTAGTTTTACTAGCAAATGAGATGCAGTGCCTTAGACCGCTGCGCCACTCGGGAGCTCTTAAAAGACTTCAGAAGCGATGCTGAATATTACAACTCTCATCTTGAAGCATTGATAGCAGTCACTGGAATTACCAATATTGTTCTGCTGGCAACACTTATTATTTTTTGATAGTCCCCCCTTACTCCCCCCCCTCTATTCCCTCTCTTATCTCCTCACCTTTGGGGGGGTTATTTACTTACCCCTCCCCTTCCCTCCCACCTGTCACCCTGTCTCAGCTGGTCCTATTGTGGCTGACCCGGGAAGCATGCCCTCAACATGGAAGGATGACTTTGTGTGTGTGTGTGTGTGTGATGCCAGCTCCACTGTAGATGCACCCAGCAGGTTAAACAGCTGTAAGGAAAGGAGAGGACTGGAGACCCTATCACTATGGCCAACACAGCCCTCCCTGACACACAGACTATTATAACCCTATCACTATGACCAACACAGCCCTCCCTGACACACAGACTATTATAACCCTATCACTATGGCCAACACAGCCCTCCCTGACACACAGACTATTATAACCCTATCACTATGACCAACACAGCCCTCCCTGACACACAGACTATTATAACCCTATCACTATGACCAACACAGCCCTCCCTGACACACAGACTATTATAACCCTATCACTATGACCAACACAGCCCTCCCTGACACACAGACTATTATAACCCTATCACTATGACCAACACAGCCCTCCCTGACACACATACTATTATAACCCTATCACTATGACCAACACAGCCCTCCCTGACACACAGACTATTGTAACCCTATCACTATGACCAACACAGCCCTCCCTGACATACAGACTATTATAACCCTATCACTATGACCAACACAGCCCTCCCTGACACACAGACTATTATAACCCTATCACTATGACCAACACAGCCCTCCCTGACACACAGACTATTATAACCCTATCACTATGGCCAACACAGCCCTCCCTGACACAGACTATTATAACCCTATCACTATGGCCAACACAGCCCTCCCTGACACACAGACTATTATAACCCTATCACTATGACCAACACAGCCCTCCCTGACACACAGACTATTATAACCCTATCACTATGACCAACACAGCCCTCCCTGACACACAGACTATTATAACCCTATCACTATGACCAACACAGCCCTCCCTGACACACAGATTATTATAACCCTATCACTATGACCAACACAGCCCTCCCTGACACACAGACTATTATAACCCTATCACTATGACCAACACAGCCCTCCCTGACACACAGACTATTATAACCCTATCACTATGACCAACACAGCCCTCCCTGACACACAGACTATTATAACCCTATCACTATGACCAACACAGCCCTCCCTGACACACAGACTATTAGAGTCAAATGTGCTTCTCATTTAACCAGGTTTGCATATATTAAGGTGTACGTACAGTAAGTGCTTTAGGTTCACATCAGTGGAGCTTTTTCTAATGAGGGTGAAAGTCCCACTCTGACCCAGTTTACTATGAGTAATGGGGGATAGATAGCTGTAGAATGCTCCAGAGTTCTAGAAAGGTCAGTAGGGGTCATATCCTTGATTGCAGGGTGCAGAGTGGTATCCCTGCTGGGCAGTAAGAGGGGTGAGGGGGACAGGGTGAGAGTTGAGAGGGAAGGGGTGAGAGAAGGTTTTGGCTAAAAAGCATGCATTTTCGTAGCAGGATGGGAGAATTAACGTTGCAGGTTAGGATAATCAGGGCAAGGTTAGGAAAAGGGTTAGGGTTAGCTAAAATGCAAAACAAAATTCACTTTTGACGTCAATTTTACATAAGCCATATACAAACTAGCCATGACTGTGACAAAAGAGTGAGAATGATTTGGGTTACACTTTGTGTTGAATTAGTGGCCTTGGATATCCTCAAGCAATGAAGCCACAAGAATGAATGGGTGTTATCGCCCCCTTGTCTATCTATCTATCTATTAGAATGTAATAACCAGTTCTGTTTTTGGATGCCAGAGAGAACCTGGATTTGCAGGTGAGCAGTCATCCAGGTGTGGGAGTTGACAGGGTGTTGGGGGAAGGTGTTAGAAGGTATCAGGTGCTTCAATTCAATTCAAGGGGCTTTATGTCTCTCCCTCTCTCTCGCTCAATTCAAGGGGCTTTATGTCTCTCCCTCTCTCTCGCTCAATTCAAGGGGCTTTATGTCTCTCCCTCTCTCTCGCTCAATTCAAGGGGCTTTATGTCTCTCCCTCTCTCTCGCTCAATTCAAGGGGCTTTATGTCTCTCCCTCTCTCTCGCTCAATTCAAGGGGCTTTATTGGGGCTCTCTCTGTCTCTCTCTCAATTCAAGGGGCTTTATTGGGGCTCTCTCTGTCTCTCTCTCACTCACTCTCTTTTGCTCTGTCTCTGTCTTTCTCTCTCTGGGTAAACAAACAGAGAGGGTGTCCACAGCTGCCTATAGAGAAAGGGGTGCTGAGGTACTTCTGTGCCTCACTTCTCTTCCTTTACAAAACCATGCAGGAACGCTATGGAGAGAGAAAATGAGACGAGAAAGGCAAAGAGAGCAAAAGAGAGGGAGAGTAAAACAGAGCAAAAAGGAGTGATGAAGGGATTCTTTGATGTCATCATGCCCAGAGGTTAAGGTCATTGGGCCCACAGGACACCTCTAAATAGTCTCTCACTCCTCTATCTCCCACTCCCTCTATCCCTCACTCCTCTATCTCCCACTCCCACTATCCCTCACTCCTCTATCTCCCACTCCCTCTATCCCTCACTCCTCTATCTCCCACTCCCTCTATCCCTCACTCCTCTATCTCCCACTCCCTCTATCCCTCACTCCTCTATCTCTCACTCCTCTATCTCCCACTCCCTCTATCCCTCACTCCTCTATCTCCCACTCCCTCTATCTCTCACTCCCTCTATCTCTCACTCCCTCTATCTCCCACTCCTGCTATCCCTCACTCCTCTCTTCTTCTCTCCTCCCTTTTCTCTTTCTCTCGTCTCTGTCCCTGTCTCTCTCTCACTTGGGGAGCTTGTTTCTCTCTCACTCTTTATTTATAAGCTTTGCTATTGTGTCAGATATTTGGTTCACTGCTTGATTACATGGACACGTTTTTAATCAGGCATGTGAGCGTGTGTGACAACAGGTCAGTCATCCAGTCCCAGCAGGAGCTCCCTTTGTACTCACACACCCTCTGTGTTCCCTCTGTGTCCCCCTCGTTTAATGTCACCACTCGTCCTCCTTTGTGTCCCCCTCGTTTAATGTCACCACTCGTCCTCCTCTGTTTCCCCCACGTTTAATGTCACCACTCGTCCTCCTCTGTTTCCCCCTCGTTTAATGTCACCACTCGTCCTCCTCTGTGTTCCCCCTCGTTTAATGTCACCACTCGTCCTCCTCTGTGTCCCCCTCGTTTAATGTCACCACTCGTCCTCCTCTGTGTCCCCCTCGTTTAATGTCAGTCCTCCAATGACTGCTTGTAAATACTTTCCAAAAAAGGAAAAATAACATCAACACCCAAAGATGGTCATCCTTGTAAAGTTAGTATCTGTGATTTTTAAAGACAGTCTGTTGCTTTTAAGTCATGTTTATTTACTTTAGTCATGAGAATGTGTGTGTGTGTGTGTGTTGTGTATCTTGTGCTCTAAGGGCCCTATCTAATGGTCGGTGACTATTTGAACTCCCTCCCCACCTTCACCTTGATCCCAAAGCCTATACATACAGTGTGGAATTGTCTGACTAGTTTGTACAATAAGTACATTTCCTCTGCTGGTTCTCTGGCCTATTTTAAAGTCAATTGTTTGTTTAGGTTAGCTTGTGGTATTGAACCAGCTGGGAGGTTCTCTGTGTAGATCAGCAGGAAGATTGTTGTGATTTGTTGTGTATTTTAGGACTAAATAGCCATTCTCCGTTCACCCTCATTGTTTCCCAAAACGCCCCCCCTGGCTAACTCTCTGTTTGACAAGAGAGTGTAAACTGAAAGACCCTGGGACTCTCTCTGGCAGTGCTCTGCTGTGTTTGGAGGAGGCTCTCTCTGGGTGTAAGGTTTTAATTAAGCCACTAGAGGGCAGCTGTGTTGCACCAATCTACCAGAAAGCAACACCATACAGTCAGTATACAGGCCTAATAAACGGCAGGAAGTGCAACAATTTAGATAGGATAGATAGATAGATAGATAGATAGATAGATAGATAGATAGATAGATAGATAGATAGATAGATAGATAGATAGATAGATAGATAGATAGATAGATAGATAGATAGATAGATAGATAGATAGATAGATAGATAGATAGATAGATAGATAGATAGATACAGTGGGGAGAACAAGTATTTGATACACTGCCGATTTTTCAGGTTTTCCCACTTACAAAGCATGTAGAGGTCTGTAATTTTTATCATAGGTACTCTTCAACTGTGAGTGACGGACTCTAAAACAAAAATCCAGAAAATCACATTGTATGATTTTTAAGTAATTAATTTGCATTTTATTGCATGACATAAGTATTTGATACATCAGAAAAGCAGAACTTAATATTTGGTACAGAAACCTTTGTTTGCAATTACAGAGATCATACGTTTCCTGTAGTCCTTGACCAGGTTTGCACACACTGCAGCAGGGATTTTGGCCCACTCCTCCATACAGATCCTTCAGGTTTCGGGGCTGTCGCTGGGCAGTACGGACTTTCAGCTCCCTCCAAAGATTTTCTATTGGGTTCAGGTCTGGAGACTGGCTAGGCCACTCCAGGACCTTGAGATGCTTCTTACGGAGCCACTCCTTAGTTGCCCTGGCTGTGTGTTTCGGGTCGTTGTCATGCTGGAAGACCCAGCCACGACCCATCTTCAATGCTCTTACTGAGGGAAGGAGGTTGTTGGCCAAAATCTCGCGATACATGGCCCCATCCATCCTCCCCTCAATACGGTGCAATCGTCCTGTCCCCTTTGCAGAAAAGCATCCCCAAAGAATGATGTTTCCACCTCCATGCTTCACGGTTGGGATGGTGTTCTTGGGGTTGTACTCATCCTTCTTCTTCCTCCAAACACGGCGAGTGGAGTTTAGACCAAAAAGCTATATTTTTGTCTCATCAGACCTCATCTCCCATTCCTCCTCTGGATCATCCAGATGGTCATTGGCAAACTTCAGACGGGCCTGGACATGCGCTGGCTTGAGCAGGGGGACCTTGCGTGCGCTGCAGGATTTTAATCCATGACGGCGTAGTGTGTTACTAATGGTTTTCTTTGAGACTGAGGTCCCAGCTCTCTTCAGGTCATTGACCAGGTCCTGCCGTGTAGTTCTGGGCTGATCCCTCACCTTCCTCATGATCATTGATGCCCCACGAGGTGAGATCTTGCATGTTGCCCCAGACCGAGGGAGATTGACCGTCATCTTGAACTTTTTCCATTTTCTAATAATTGCGCCAACAGTTGTTGCCTTATCACCAAGCTGCTTGCCTATTGTCCTGTAGCCCATCCCAGCCTTGTGCAGGTCTACAATTTTATCCCTGATGTCCTTACACAGCTCTCTGGCCTTGGCCATTGTGGAGAGGTTGGAGTCTGTTTGATTGAGTGTGTGGACAGGTGTCTTTTATACAGGTAACGAGTTCAAACAGGTGCAGTTAATACAGGTAATGAGTGGAGAACAGGAGGGCTTCTTAAAGACAAACTGTGAGTCTGTGAGAGCCGGAATTCTTACTGGTTGGTAGGTGATCAAATACTTATGTCATGCAATAAAATGCAAATTAATTATTTAAATATCAAACAATGTGATTTTCTGGATTTTTGTTTTAGATTCCGTCTCTCATATAGTTGAAGTGTACCTATGATAAAAATTAAAGACCTCTACATGCTTTGTAAGTAGGAAAACTTGCAAAATCGGCAGTGTATCAAATACTTGTTCTCCCCACTGTAGATAGATAGATAGATAGATAGATAGATAGATAGATAGATAGATAGATAGATACTTTATTGATCACCGAGGGGGAAATTTCTTTGTCAAGCAGCTACAACAAAACACAGGGCAGGTGCAAAATGCCACAACGAAAATACACAAAAGACAGATACACGGTACATGATACATAGAGCGGCAGTATGAAAAAGTATAGAAATACAAGATATCTGGAGTGCAAAAAAAAGCTATAAAAAGACATTGCATAGTATGGGTGGTTGGCTGAATATGTACACTATACATTGGTGGATGTTGGACGGTTAACTATACTATACAGGTCGATGGCAGAGAAATACTTCAGTAGCTAAAAATGCATATGATATGAGCGAGGGTAATAATAGTTTACTTAATAGACAGACTCGCTAAATGAACAGGTAAGTGAATATTTTGCATGGTTAAATTAGCTGTACAGGTAAATATACAGTTATATTTACAGATAAGTGAATACTTGCATGGTTACACAAACTGTACAGGTAAATGACAGGAAGAGATACTTAAATAGCTAAATGTGTGTATGATATAATTTGGGGTAATAATAGTAATTCCCTTAAAATACAGTCCTTAGTGCGCAGGGATTAATTACAGACAACTGCACGTATTGCACATTCGATATACTAAAAGCAATGAGAAATTGTGCAACTGACAGGGTACTAGTAATGCCTACGTAAGTTAGGTCCAAGAATTACTAGCAATATTGCACATGATATGATATAACAACTGTACATGAGTATGTATATACAGACCTGCATGAATAAATAGGTCCTGAGTGAATGAGTGATGATGGACCAGAGTTACTCACGGATGGATGCATAATTGTTAAACTAGGTCCTAGCACCCCAACAGTTCCAGATCTATGTTGCCGACAGCATGGCACCCCGGTGAGGCATTATATAGTCTAATAGCCGCCGGCAAATGGCAGACCTCCTGTAGCGCTCTCTGGCACACCGTGGTGGGATCAGTCTGTGACTGAAGGTGCTCCTCTGCGTCATTACCATGGCGTGCAGAGGGTGACGTTGTCCATGATGGCCAGGATCCGTCTCTCCGCCACCTCCTCTAGAGTGTCAAGGCTCATCCCCAGGACAGAGCTAGCCTTCCTGATCAGCTTATTTACCCGAGAAGCATCACCGGCTTTAATGTTTGCTCCCCAGCACACCACTGCAAAAAAGATGGCACTGGCCACCACAGACTGGTAGAAGGTATGCAGTAGTTTACTGCACACGTTGAAGGACCTGAGCCTCCTCAGAAAGTAGAGTTGGCTCTGGCCCTTTTTGTACAGGGCCCCAGTGTTACCAGCCCATTCCAGCCTGTTGTCCATATGGACTCCCAGGAACTTGTATGACCCAACCATTTCCACATCCATCCCCTGTAGAGGGACTGCAGTCAGTTGTGCCTTGGTTCTCCTGAAGTCCACCACCATCTCCTTTGTTTTGCTGATGTTGAGCTGAAGGTGGTTCTGCTCACACCACAACACAAAGTCACTGATTGTGCTCCTGTACTCCTCCTCCTGCCCACCCCTGATGCACCCTACAATTGCGGAGTCATCCGAGAACTTCTGTAGGTGGCATGTTTCAGAGTTATATCTGAAGTCCGAGGTGTAGAGGGTGAACAGGAATGGGGACAGGACCGTTCCCTGGGGGGCCCCTGTGTTGCTAACTGCCCGTTCTGACACACAGCTCTGTAGTCACACAAATTGTGGCCTACCGGTCAGGTAGTCCGTGACCCAGGAGACTAAGGGTGCTTCCACTTTCATCCTCCTCATCTTCTCACCCAGTAGCAGGGCCTGAATGGTATTGAAGGTACTGGAGAAGTCAAAAAACATAACCCTCACAGTGCAATCTGCGTTGTCCAGGTGAGAGTAGGCCCTCTGCAGAAGGTAGATGATTGCATCATCCACCCCGATGTTGCGCTGGTATGCAAACTGCAGGGGGTCCAGTGATGTACACACCAGGGGTCTGAGGTGAGCGAGGACTAACCTTTCCAGGGTCTTCATGATGTGGGATGTTAGCGCTACAGGTCTGAAGTCATTCAGGACAGTGGGGTGTGCCTTCCTGGGCACTGGGACGAGGCAGGATGTTTTCCACAGCACAGGGACCCTTTCTAGGCTCAGGCTAAGTTTGAAGAGACGCTGGAGTATTCCACACAGTTGGTCAGCACAGACCCTAAGCACCCTTGGGCTGATGCCATCAGGGCCCGCCGCTTTCCACTGATGTAGTCTCTCCAGCTCTCTCTTCACTTGGTTGGTGGTGAAAGCCAGCCCCGGTGGGGAGGTGAGGGGAAGGGGGGTGTTGAGGTTCAGTCCAGGGGGACCAGGGGTGGAGGAGGGGTCACTGATTGTCCCAGCAGAGGTGTTGTGAGCAAAGTGGGGGTGGGACAGCCGTGAGGGTGTGTGGTCTGGGGAGCTGGAAGGGAGGTGGACAGGGCCAGTATCAAACCTGTTAAAAAATTGGTTCAGCTCATTGGCTCTGTCCTGGGTCCCCTCCGTCTGCCCACTGTTTGACTTTTTGAAGCCAGTGATATTTCTCATACCCTTCCACACCTCTCTCACCTGGCTCTGCCTCAGCTTGTCCTCCATCTTCTCCTTATACCCTCTCTTCCCCTCAGCAATCTGCTGTACAGAGTTTTAAAGCTTTTTGCTGGATTTTCATGTGTAATGTATTTGAAGTATTCTTGGACCATTCCTAATCCCACCTCTCCCTCTCTCTCCTCTCCCAGTCAGTGTATAACCTGGCCAACGTGGCGTGTAAGTGTCATGGCGTGTCCGGTTCCTGCAGTCTGAAGACGTGCTGGCTCCAGCTGGCAGACTTCCGCCGCGTCGGAGAGTTCCTGAAGGAGAAGTACGACAGCGCCGCCGCCATGCGCACAGGACGCAAAGGAAAACTGGAGCAAGTGGACAAACGATTCAACGTCCCGACCCCCGAGGACCTGGTCTACATCGACCAGAGCCCAGACTACTGTCTGAAGAACGAGACCACCGGCTCCATGGGAACCCTGGGGAGACTCTGTAACAAGACGTCGGAGGGGATGGACGGGTGTGAGCTGATGTGCTGTGGGAGAGGATACGACCAGTTCAAGACCTATAAGCATGAGAGATGCCACTGCAAGTTTCACTGGTGTTGTTATGTCAAGTGTAAGAGGTGCACTTCCCTGGTGGATCAGTTTGTCTGCAAGTAGCAGAGGATGGGAGAGAGAAATAAAACGAGTTTGGATGATGGATGGATGGATGGAAATGGGGAAGGGAGGGGTTGGAATGGAAGGACACGTAGCCTATGAGGGGTGTGAGATTAGATAACAATAATAAATAAATAAATAAATCATAAAATAAATAAAGTAAAGAAATGCGTTGATAGTAATGAATTGAATGAGACTTTTCTATGACTCCAGCTGCCTGAGGGAGGACATGACTGACAAGCAGGCAAACAAATAACAGAAAGGCCTGCTGTGTCTGTTGGTTTAGTTTCATTTCTCCTGGTCTGCCATTTGCTTCCTCTCCCCTTCTCAACTGTCCCCTCATTGGTGGCTCGTTCCGTGATGACCAGGAAGTGATGTCACCAGTATCCTTGTTCCCTGCTTGGTGGAATGGGAGGGGGAGGCTGGATAGACTCCTTTTACTTTATAGACTCTTCAGAGCGAGAGAGCGAGGAAGTCCGAGAGAGAGTGAAAGACTAGAAAGGGAGGGATCCCGATGAACTGCCAAATCTCCTTTTACCTCCTCTTCCACTCACTCCTCCCCTCTTCTCCACCATTCCCACCACAGGTTGTTTTTGCATTCTCACCCTCCTTTCACCACCCTCTTACCATCACCCTGGTAGAGCTCTTAGAAACCACCAGTCCAAGCCAAAGGACACCACCTCACACATTAACTATTGAGTTTGGAACTCTGGAACCGTGAAACCACAGCATGTGTTCTATATATTTACCCACTAGACACCATGTTGACCTTTAGCCTGGAAGACAGGACAGTTCATGACTTTGGGCACAGAAAGAAAACATAGCTCTGTGTACACATACGGACCATGTGAGTCCCAGAGGACAAGAAGAACAAGACTTGTGTTGATTGAAAGGAGGAGGAATGGGAGACCTTGGCTGGACGTGTTTGAATAAATGAAGAGAAAGAGGAGAGGAAACAGCAGCATCCTTCTACAATACATAGGCCTGTCACTCCTTTAAATGAATGGTGTTTCATCATTTGATCACTGGCCCGTGGTCCCTAACTGTTCAGTAACAGACTGCTGTATCTCTCTGTTCAACAGGTGGGCCACACCTATTGTGACCATACAATAGTCATCTCTAAGCCAATGTCATGAAAATCACACAGAACATGTCTACCGCACAGCTATGTTAGAGGATGTAACACATGTGTTATAGAGTTCAAATGTGTGTCTGGGAATTAATTATAAAAATAAGAAAAATTTAACAGAGGAACTCGGAGAGAGGACTGCAAATAATTATTGTGGGTATAGGGTACATAAAAATAGTTGTCCATCAAAAATTATATATTTTTTAATAATTACTTTTTCATTTTATACTTCATATATGTATTGTTTTGATGATTCTGTCTTTGACATGGAGGCTTTGTTTGCACCCTATTCCCTATGTAGTGCACTACTTTTTGCCAGAGCCCTATGGACCCTGGTCAAAAGCAGTGAACTATATAGGGAATATGATGCCTAATGGGACAGACAAGCCTTTCCTTTGTCATCCAATGAGTGTTGTGGCAAAGTACTACTCATGTAAATATCAGCAGCCATTATCCTTATATGCAGATAATTATACTTTTGCAACATACAGACTCCAGTCCTCTCGGAGTGTGTTCTTGTCTATGTTATTCTCTCTGAATGATTGTTGTCGTGATGTGATCCATAATTATGCTCCATATGTATATTGTACTGTCCCCCCCCTTCAAAACAGTCATATTAAACCAATAATAGTGATGATTATAATAACTAGAAGTGTTCCTCTTTCCTAGTCCTCTCATGATGTTCTTCTTGTGACAGGGAGGCTGAAGAGATCTACTGTGCCTTCACTGATTTCCCTGTTCCTCCATACTGCTGTGTGTGTGTGTGTTTGTGTGTGTGTGTTTGGCCTCTCATTATCTATAATGTTTTCTGACACATTGAAGCAATACTTCGGGATTTTACCGTCATTCATCTGACTCTGGGGAAGTAAATAAAGTACCTCAGTGCCAAAATCCCAAAGTATCCCTTTAAGTTGTGTGCACTTGGAGTGGGAAAAATACTACCAATAGCCAGAACTATTGTAAATAACAGATAGAGTAGCAGCAGAAGCAGCCGTATGCTGTAGCACATGGCTAACCTAGCCTAGCATCTCCTCTCCTCTGTAGAAGTAGTGTCAGACCTAGCCTAGCGTCTCCTCTCCTCTGTAGGAGTAGTAGTGTCAGACCTAGCCTAGTGTCTCCTCTCCTCTGTAGGAGTAGAAGTGTCAGACCTAGCCTAGGGTATCCTCTCCTCTGTAGGAGTAGTAGTGTCAGACCTAGCCTAGCGTCTCCTCTCCTCTGTAGGAGTAGTAGTGTCAGACCTAGCCTAGCGTCTCCTCTCCTCTGTAGGAGTAGTAGTGTCAGTCCTAGCCTAGCGTCTCCTCTCCTCTGTAGGAGTAGTAGTGTCAGACCTAGCCTAGCATCTCCTCTCCTCTGTAGTAGTAGTGTCAGACCTAGCCTAGCGTCTCCTCTCCTCTGTAGGAGTAGTAGTGTCAGTCCTAGCGTCTCCTCTCCTCTGTAGGAGTAGAAGTGTCAGACCTAGCCTAGCGTCTCCTCTCCTCTGTAGGAGTAGAAGTGTCAGACCTAACCTAGCGTCTCCTCTCCTCTGTAGGAGTAGTAGTGTCAGACCTAGCCTAGCATCTCCTCTCCTCTGTAGTAGTAGTGTCAGACCTAGCCTCTTCTCTCCTCTGTAGGAGTAGTAGTGTCAGTCCTAGCCTAGCGTCTCCTCTCCTCTGTATTAGTAGAAGTGTCAGATTGTGACAGTAGATTAGGAATACTAGAATGGTGTTAAGGACGACCAACACACTGCTCTCAGATACAGAGCCTTGCAAAAGTATTCATCCACCTTGGCTTTTTTCCTATTTTATTGCATTACAACCTGTAATTTAAATAGATTTCATGTCATGGACAAACACAAAATAGTCAAAATTGGTGAAGTGATTCACCCCCTTTACTATGAAGCCCCTAAATAATATCTGGTGCAACCAATTACCTTCAGAAGTCACATACAGTGAGGAGAACAAGTATTTGATACACTGCTGATTTTGCAGGTTTTCCTACTTACAAAGCATGTAGAGGTCTGTAATTTTTATCATAGGTACACTTCAACTATGAGAGACGGAATCTAAAACAAAAATCCAGAAAATCACATTGTATGATTTTTTAATAATTAATTAGCATTTTATTGCATGACATAAGTATTTGATCACCTACCAACCAGTAAGAATTCAGGCTCTCACAGACCTGTTAGTTTTTCTTTAAGAAGCCCTCCTGTATTAACTGCACCTGTTTGAACGTGTTACCTGTATAAAAGACACCTGTCCACACACTCAATCAAACAGACTCCAACCTCTCCACAATGGCCAAGACCAGAGAGCTGTGTAAGGACATCAGGGATAAAATTGTAGACCTGGCAATGCTGGGATGGGCTACAGGACAATAGGCAAGCAGCTTGGTGAGAAGACAACAACTGTTGGCACAATTATTAGAAAATGGAAGAAGTTCAAGATGACGGTCAATCTCCCTCGGTCTGGGGCACCATGCAAGATCTCACCTCGTGGGGCATCAATGATCATGAGGAAGGTGAGGGATCAGCCCAGAACTTCACGGCAGGACCTGGTCAATGACCTGAAGAGAGCTGGGACCTCAGTCTCAAAGAAAACCATTAGTAACACACTACGCCGTCATGGATTAAAATCCTGCAGCGCACGCAAGGTCCCCCTGCTCAAGCCAGCGCATGTCCAGGCCCGTCTGAAGTTTGCCAATGACCATCTGGATGATCCAGAGGAGGAATGGGAGAAGGTCATGTGGTCTGATGAGACAAAAATAGAGCTTTTTGGTCTAAACTCCACTCGCCGTGTTTGGAGGAAGAAGAAGGATGAGTACAACCCCAAGAACACCATCCCAACCGTGAAGCATGGAGGTGGAAACATCATTCTTTGGGGATGCTTTTCTGCAAAGGGGACAGGACGACTGCACCGTATTGAGGGGAGGATGGATGGGGCCATGTATCGCGAGATCTTGGCCAAAAACCTCCTTCCCTCAGTAAGAGCATTGAAGATGGGTCGTGGCTGGGTCTTTCAGCATGACAACGACCCGAAACACGCAGCCAGGGCAACTAAGGAGTGGCTCCGTAAGAAGCATCTCAAGGTCCTGGAGTGGCCTAGCCAGTCTCCAGACCTGAAACCAATAGAAAATCTTTGGAGGGAGCTGAAAGTCCGTATTGCCCAGCGACAGCCCCGAAACCTGAAGGATCTGTATGGAGGAGTGGGCCAAAATCCCTGCTGCAGTGTGTGCAAACCTGGTCAAGAACTACAGGAAACGTATGATCTCTGTAATTGCAAACAAAGGTTTCTGTACCAAATATTAAGTTCTGCTTTTCTGATGTATCAAATACTTATGTCATGCAATAAAATGCAAATTAATTACTTAAAAATCATACAATGTTATTTTCTGGATTTTTGTTTTAGATTCCGTCACTCACAGTTGAAGAGTACCTATGATACAAATTACAGACTTCTACATGCTTTGTAAGTGGGAAAACCTGCAAAATCGGCAGTGTATCAAATACTTGTTCTCCCCACTGTAATTAGTTAAATAATGTCCACCTGTGTGCAAGTGTCACATGATCTGTCACATGATCTCAGTATAGGCCCCAGAGTCTGCAACACCACTAAGCAAGGGGCACCACCAAGCAAGCGCACCATGAAGCTCAAGGAACTCTCCAAACAGAACCTACTGAAGAGATGAGTCTTCAGTAAATACTTAAAGGTTGAGACCGAGTCTTCATCTTTCACATGGATAGGCAGACCATTCAATAAAAATTTAGCTCTATAGGAGAAAGCCCTGCCTCCAGCTGTTTGCTTAGAAATTCTAGGGACAATAAGGAGGCCTGCGTCTTGTGACCGCAGCGTACGTGTAGGTATGTACGGCAGGACCAAATCGGAGAGATGGGTAGGAGCAAGCACATGTAATGCTTTGTATGTAAATCCTTGAAATCAGCTGT
This sequence comes from Thymallus thymallus, assembly GCA_023634145.1. Classification (NCBI taxonomy): domain Eukaryota; kingdom Metazoa; phylum Chordata; class Actinopteri; order Salmoniformes; family Salmonidae; genus Thymallus; species Thymallus thymallus. Next base: position 3,596,634 of record CM042421.1, read on the forward strand.
AGACTTAACTGTTGACTATGGATCACCTGTATTCACTACCTTGAGTCATTCAAGCTGTTGACTTAACTGTTGACTCCTGATCACCTGTAGGGGTCAATAAGGTGTTACTGAAACTCCCAATCACAACCCCAGTCTGGCTTGATACCCTCCATTAACCCTGACTCCTGGCTGCCTGCTTCCCAGCCTGTTGGCTGAACAGGTAATGACAGGAGGGTTAGCTGTGTGTGTGTGTATGTGTGTTTTGGTCTGTGTACAGGTAAAGACTGGAGGGTTAGCTAAATGCAAGACTTTAACTGACGTCTGTGTTTTTATTTAACCTTTATTGTTTTGCGGTTGTTAACATTTTATTGTCAGCTGGTAACACAAAATACGAGAACTACAGGTCCCATCAAACCTGTTAGTATACACTTCCTGCTCATCATCTGTTGACCACCTGTTCCTGTTAAAGCATTCTGATTGGTTTCGGTGCGCTCACGCGAGGGCGTCACACAGAACGCTACGACGTCAGCGAGTAAAGTCAAGTCAGCCTTCAGAAATTCAGAATCGCTTTGGAGAGCGTCCGAGTCGTGTCAACTCTTTGGGAACAACTTCGGGACAAAAGGACAGCGTCTCCGTTCTTCACTACAAGGTACATTTACTGGGTGTCATTACATTTTATCGGCTATTTCAGTTGCTTAGCTACATTTACAGTAACGGCTTTATTGGAATAACAGTAGCCTAGCTATCCAGGGTTCCTCTGCATCCAGTGACGCACCGCATAGCTAGCGAGCTAGCTTGATCTGCCAACATCATCCGTCGGTAAGCTGCTAGCCAGTGTGCTCTTGCCTGGGCTAGATTGAGACAGTTGTTGAAAAAAGTAAAACGTGAGGTTGTTTTTGAAAAGGCAGGTAGCTAACTACTGTAACGCAGTTAACGCTAGATAACGTTAGTTGAACAAAATCTGCCTCGATCTTTAAAACGCGACGGTTCGTTCAGAGATGTCAGTGCAATGAAAGCTAGTTGGGCTAGCCAGCCTGCTAGCTTGTAAACCAAACACTATTTGTCCATTTCTCATATTTTGTTAGCGATATGGTCGATAACATTGTTGTAAATTAGAGAGTACGGGTGTTATTGTTTTTTTTTGCTCTTAATTTTTTTTTAAATGTGTAGATAGGGATTTTTAAATTTGATATGATGATTTCAAATGCCAGCGGTGTAGAGTTTGGATTTCTTTCTTTGTCTCGCAGCTCTACTGTACACCAATGTTTTACTACCGAGCTCTTTAACAGTGGCCAAATGTTTATTCTACTTTCTAGTAGATAACGTTACTGCTTTGTTGTTGCTTCTTAGCCATCCTCAAATTATAGCTTAATTTTCTTAACGAGTGGCAATAAAATCAATAAACATGTTATGACTAGGTTGCTAACTATTCTCAAGTTAATGTATTTTGAACTGTCACATAGCACTCCTTTGTTTGCCTCAATAACATTGTTACGGTGGTGATATAAGATAAGGCTATATAACCTTGTAGTTCATATTTTTAACTGTGAAGACACCGACTATGTTGACGTAAACAGAATAATCTCTTTATAGTCTTATTGATTTCTAGCTAGCTGTAGATGTATTTTCAATATGCAATGTTTTTGTTGTTGTGGTGTTGGTGCATTTGTACAAGTGGTCCACTTGCTCTATAAATACCCATAGATGGATTCACTGAGGATGTCACCAAAACGATGAGCACGCTTCAATGGGGCTGAAGTCCGTGTGTTGTAGTGATCTGAATGGCCATATGGCTGACTCATTTAATGTTAATACTAATATGGAAAAAAATTCGCTAGCTAGATAACCACTTACTGTAACGATATGAGACACTTGCTCATTGTGCCAGTTTGCTCATGTTTTCATTAAACATTGGACACTAAATATAGTTTGGATGTTATCAACAATCTAAGCCAACCCGTCTGTTGGGGCCTGGCCAGCCGCTAGTGGCCGCTATAGATCTCCACTGTCTTCTGGCTCTACAGGGATACTTCGGGATTTTGGCAATGGCCATTTATCTACTTCCCCAATCAAATGAACTCGTGGATGCCATTTTTATGTCTGTGTCCAATATCAAGGGCGTTAGAGGTAGTTTCGCGAGCCAATACTAACTAGAGTTAGCACAATGGCTGGAAGTCTATGGGTGGCTATCGCGTTCTCCCAGAAGTTGGTGCGTTCCGCCAATCAGGTTGAAAATACATAAAAAAAAAAAAAGAAAGAAAAGTTGCATGAACTCGTTTACAGAACATTATTCACAGTTTTAAGACATATTAAACATGTATGAAGTGATATTATAAAGTTAAAACGAGATTTGGAGTAGAATACATATATTTTTTCACCCTATATTATTTTTTTTGGGGGGGATAACCTCGACTTTGAATCCACTGGTTTAAAGGCTTGTGACTTGCCTTGCCAAAATAGCATTAGCAGGAACAGTCTGTGTATGGTCAGGTACTGTCCTGGTAACCACCCTCAGCCTGCTTTTGGAATATGGTACAGAGCTCGTGATTTGCTTGACAGGGGGCAGGGTTGACAAGGTCAGTCATTGCCATGTCAACCAGCTAGGCATATACTTAGCCTTATTAGCTAGGAACCTCAGAAGCAGATGTGTTTTGATTTAGTACACCATCTAAACAAGGTATAATATCTAATCTTTGGTTGGGTAACTTTACTTAGTCCACACAGTAACTAGCTACGTCTCATTTTATTCAGAAGAGACTTGAAACAAGACTGTAGTCACTGTACAGAGCATTCAGTGTAAGCCGTAGCCCAACTATCACTAGCATCCTTCCAAACATTAGCTTCTGTAAATCAGCTCCAGCGTGGTTTCTAGCCTGTTGGAACTGATAAAGGCTTGTCTTGGCTGAGAGGAGAGGAGAGAAGACAAGTAGCAGACAGCTGCTTAGTCACGTCTTATAGTCACGATAAACTTGACAAAACAGAAACCAAGCCATATAATATGCATGGCAGTATCTCTCCATCACCAAGTCCCCGGTCACGGTAATGTGTAGTTCCTCAGCTCGTGTTTAGTAAGCGGAGATGGAGATGAGTCTTCATCATCTAGGTTCCAAAACCTCTTTTTGTCACCACCACCACCAGGTGTTGAATCCTAATCACATCAACTAAGCATTTTATTTGATTTGCCCTGCTTGGTTTTCGTCCTCTTCTATCTCATACGTTTATGAAGCTAACGAGATGCAGTTAGTAGGACACCAGGCTGTTTTCTTCCAGGATGGGGATTGAAGGGAAGGAGATCATTGGGGTGCCGTGTTGTTATGATCGATTTATGACCATAACCTCTAATTCATAAAGTCCTTTTGAAGGTTAGGCTACTTAGGCTAAGGGTCTGCGTGAGCTTTGTCAGGTGTGTGTAAGAGTGTTTGTACACTTTCTGGTTAAATGGGTCAGTCAGACATGTGCTCACAGCAGAAGCTATAGCAAACAGACAGCAGTAGACTCCAGAGATGATGTGGTCTGTCCAAATGGCACCCCTGTTCCCTATTTAAGGCACATGGAAGACCTGACACATTGACAGTGAACTGAATCACCCTACAACTACCATAGCTAGTCTACCTTTACCAGATAGTGAAAGTAGAAATGACCAAGACTCTCCCAAACTGGCACCCTATTACCATAGGGCTTTGGTCAAAACTAGTAGTCTAGCTATGGTAGTTGCAGGGTGATTCAGTTCACTGTCCATGTATCAGGCCTTCCATGTGCATTTTTGATTATGACAGTTATTTTCTCCTGCCCATTTTGTTGGATTGGGGCTTTCAGGTAGAATCTGTGTTGGACCTTGGCTAGACAGGCAGTGTTGAGCAAAAAGACCTTAGGCTAGCCTATGTGTCGTGTCAAAACAAATGGAGCATTTGACAAACTGGCAGTTCTGCCCTGGCCCGTGGTGTGAAGGTCAAGTTAATGTCACAACTTGTTCTCGGCTTGTGACCCCTCTCTCTTGGTACTCATCTTATCCAGCGCAGGCGATTAAACTCCTTCCAGGTCTTATGATGGAGAGCCAGAGCCAGAGACAAAGGACCCAGTGTTGTTGAACTTGACACACACACACACTACTCAGAGTTGGTCAGATGTGGAACACACCCAGAGATGGCCCCATTACCCATGTTTTGTTTAGACTATTCTTACTCTGCTGTGTTTTTGGGTTAGTTTCTTGTTGTGAGTCTCGGTGCTGAATGGATCACTGTGTTGGTTTGTATTTATTATATACCCTGTTAGAGAGGGAAGTTACAGCCAGGCACAAAGCAGAGTAGGCTAGATACGCCCTGGGCTGGTGGTCACGTTGACAAACTAAGGCCTGTGCTGTGCCTATGAAGTATTAGTTAGACAGAGAGTTTTGGTGCTCACAACTTCTTGAGGATTTATTATGTGAGTTGTGCTTTTGTAAAGCAATCCTAACTTCTCTCTCGGCTCATGAAAGTTCACATATTCCAGATGGCATTTCTGCCCCAAAACGCATTTTGATTAAAAAAAAGTTTGCGTTGGCTCACCTGTGATGTAGTGACGAGCGACATACACTACCATTCAAAGGCTTGGGGTCACTTAGAAATTTTCCATAAAAACATACATGAAATGAGTTGCGAAATGAATAGGAAATATAGTCAAGACGTTGACAAAGTTATAGATAATGATTTTTAAGTGAAACAATAGTTGTGTCCTTCAAACTTTGCTTTCGTCAAAGAATCCTCCATTTGCAGCAATTACAGCCATATGGCTTTTTCTTTGCAACTCTGCCTAGAAGGCCAGCATCCCGGAGTCGCCTCTTCACTGTTGACGTTGAGACTGGTGTTTTGCGGGTACTATTTAATGAAGCTGCCAGTTGAGGACTTGTGAGGCATCGGTTTTAACACAACGTGCCATTGGAACACAGGAGTGATGGTTGCTGATTACATGCCTATGTAAATATTACAAAAAAAATCAGCCGTTTCCATCTACAATAGTCATTTTACTACATTAACAATGTCTACACTGTATTTCTGATACATTTTATGTTATTTTAATGGACAAAAAATTAGCTTTTCTTTAAAAAACAAGGACATTTCTAAGTAACCCCAAGCTTTTGAATGGTAATGTATGCTTAGTTTCCTTAAATAATGTGTAGTAGGACTGTTATTCTGCGTTATAAATTGATGTGGAATATTAGGATTTTCTGTTATTGTTTTAATGGAAAACCGAGAGGAAAATGGCTGTTTTAAACATTAAGAAAATTGTACCATTTGTCACATCCCTAGTGTAACACATGTATAAGCCAGATAATATTTTCAGTGTACCTGCTGTGACCATACCAGATGCTTTCCTAGAAAGCCAAGTTCCCACATCATCCTAGGCCGTATGCAAATTAGTCTAGCATCAATACACTCCTGTCCTTTGTCTTTACATGCTTGACTAACTGCTTCTACTGTTTCCCCAAATCAACTGTCAACTTTCAAAACCAATCTTGTCTGTCCTGACAAGGACATTGTGTGTGTGTGTGTGTGTGTGTGTGTGTTATGAAAACAGAAGTGCCATTGGACCCAGAGTATAGATTTTCATCTGTCAGTCTTCTGTAACTGAACTATTGTAGCTCAGTCTCATTTTGGTTGGATGGAACCTACAGTGATTGACAGGCACAGTAAATTGTGAGCTGGAGGGTGTGTTCATGTATTTGTTGTGTATGACTAGTGTGACTCATACAACCTGTTTTGTCACTTTCAAATGTCACTCCTCTCTCTTTAGAATATAGGTCTTTGTGATTTATCATCCTCAACATCACTAGCTAGGCTATATTTCTCACATGATCTACAGTTTCTGTCATATAGCTAGCCTAGTAAGTAAGAACCCAACAACCTGTAGCTTGAGTTCTTCCCTCATTATTAAAGTGGAAAGGACCAGTCCAGACAGTAATGGTGGTGATATCCACTGCCATTAGCTAGTCCAGTACAGTAGGCCTATCATCTCCCCAATCACTTCCAGTGGTTCGTCCCAAATGGAACCCTATTCCCTATATTGGGCCCTGGTCAGAAGTATTGCATTGGCGAATAAACCCTAGTTTCACATTAACCAGAGATGGGATACCCTGGAATCTAAACTGAATATTTTACTGTTAGGGTTGGGCTATTCAGTTCATATTCCAGGCTAGAAGGAGGTAGCTACTAGCTAGATAGGTGTTGAATTCCAGGCTAGAGGGAGGTAGCTACTAGCTAGATGGCTGTTGTATATGTGTAATGGATATGTGTTGCTCTCACTCTCCCAGATCACTGCAGACTCTAAGCATTTACCTACAGTGTGTTGAGTCATGTCCTGCCTTATCTTTCACACAGGCTTTGATGTAGCCAGAACGCTCACAGCGTCACACCAACTGCTTGGCTGAAGTCGATGCACTAAACCTATCGTTCACTCACACATCCCCTCTTCAACACACAATGACCCTCTCATGAGCCTGAAAACTCCACCATTCAGCATCAATTCTCCTCTCAAAAGCTCCTTGCTGCTCACGAAAGAGAAAGAAATCCATTCTCAATGACATTCCCACTTCCCTCTGTTTCTCACTCCATCAGGCAACAGAATAGATTTTTCTGGTACAAAACAGTGAAGCCGGTCGCTAGCTGAAAAATGATAATCAACTTTTTATTTTATTTTTTATTATGGAGTCTATCTCTGTGTTACAGATGGCACCTTATAGTATTGTTGCTAGGCTTGCACATTTTGGGGAATATTCACAGGTGGAAACTGTCCTTGGGAATTAATGGGAATATATGGGAATTAATATTAATACCATTTAAATGTAGATGTTTTTGCTTTGGATATATTTACCATATCATATGGAGAAAAACGTAAACCTTTTACCTTATCATAAGTAGACATAATTGCAAATGATTAAATCCTCCCAGTAGGAAAAAAAACAAAACATTTAGTTACGAATTTAACTTTAATTAAATGAGTTGACTCTTCACATATGATTTGGCACAGTATTTGCAAATGTACACAGCTTTTCCTTCTACATTAGCTGCAGTGAAATGTCTCCCCACATCAGATGCCTGTGGCATCTTCCTGTAAAGATTAGAAAAAAATGACGACAAATACCCCAAAATACAAATGTCATATAAATATATTCACTCCATCCAGTATTGTAATAAAAATGTACCAGAAAGCATGTAGTCCTTGGCTCAGACAGTGTAGTAGTTTGGGCTCAATATCATCTCATTAGTGTTCAAGATCTTGAGAATCAGCTGTACATGTGATGGAAGAATGCACTGTTCATGCAGAGTGTTGCAATTCCATTGAATAGTTTAACCAAAATATGCCACAAGGCCTAGAATTTCCTTGTTTATCCCACAAAAAAGGTTCACTTTTTAACATAGTACCGTTTGGAGCAGAGCGAGCAAAGTTCATGCATTTTATATAATTTCATCCCTGGTATAACCAAGAGCACAGGCCAGTCTGATAGGCTTTGCAAGTTGGCTGTCATGCAGCAGTACCAGAGAGGGAAAAACAGCCTTGCGACAGTCATGCTTGCAGATTTACAGCAAAGAACTTCTAGTCTCTGGCGCAAATGGTAAAAAAAAAAAAAATATTACCAGAGCTACTTTTTTTTTTTTTTCCTCTTCCTGAGGGACGGGGACATTGAGAAACAGAGAGGGACGGGGACATTGAGAAACAGAGGGACAGGGACATTGAGAAACAGAGAGTGAGAGAGGGACAGGGACATTGAGAAACAGAGAGTGAGACAGGGACAGGGACATTGAGAAACAGAGAGTGAGAGAGGGACAGGGACATTGAGAAACAGAGAGTGAGAGAGGGACAGGGACATTGAGAAACAGAGAGTGAGACAGGGACATTGAGAAATAGAGAGTGAGACAGGGACATTGAGAAATAGAGAGTGAGACAGGGACATTGAGAAACAGAGAGTGAGACAGGGACATTGAGAAACAGAGAGTGAGACAGGGACATTGAGAAATAGAGAGTGAGACAGGGACATTGAGAAACAGAGAGTGAGACAGGGACATTGAGAAACAGAGAGTGAGACAGGGACATTGAGAAACAGAGAGTGAGACAGGGACATTGAGAAACAGAGAGTGAGACAGGGACATTGAGAAACAGAGAGTGAGACAGGGACATTGAGAAACAGAGAGTGAGACAGGGACATTGAGAAACAGAGAGTGAGACAGGGACATTGAGAAACAGAGAGTGAGACAGGGACATTGAGAAACAGAGAGGGACAGGGACATTGAGAAACAGACAGGGACAGGGACATTGAGAAACAGAGAGTGAGACAGGGACAGGGACATTGAGAAACAGAGAGTGAGACAGGGACAGGGACATTGAGAAACAGAGAGTGAGACAGGTCCTGAGAGATGTAGAGATGAAGAGATGTAGAGAAGGGGCAAATGCTCCCAGACAAAGTTCACTTCATAAGTGGGACAATAGTCAGCAATAACGTGCCTGATGGAACAGCTGAGCGTCAAGAAGATGGGTAAATATATAAAGCAGCTTAGCCGTACCAGCAGAGCAGTACATTACTGACAGGGCAGGCAGTACCAGCAGAGCAGTACATTACTGACAGGGCAGGCAGTACCAGCAGAGCAGTACATTACTGACAGGGTAGGCAGTGCTAGCAGAGCAGTACATTACTGACAGGGCAGGCAGTACTAGCAGAGCAGTACATTACTGACAGGGTAGGCAGTACTAGCAGAGCAGTACATTACTGACAGGGTAGGCAGTACTAGCAGAGCAGTACATTACTGACAGGGTAGGCAGTACTAGCAGAGCAGTACATTACTGACAGGGCAGTCAGTGCTAGCAGAGCAGTACATTACTGACAGGGCAGGCAGTGCTAGCAGAGCAGTACATTACTGACAGGGCAGGCAGTGCTAGCAGAGCAGTACATTACTGACAGGGCAGGCAGTGCTAGCAGAGCAGTACATTACTGACAGGGCAGGCAGTGCTAGCAGAGCAGTACATTACTGACAGGGCAGGCAGTGCTGTACTAGCAGAGCAGTACATTACTGACAGGGCAGGCAGTGCTGTACTAGCAGAGCAGTACATTACTGACAGGGCAGGCAGTGCTGTACTAGCAGAGCAGTACATTACTGACAGGGCAGGCAGTGCTGTACTAGCAAAGCAGTACATTACTGACAGGGCAGGCAGTGCTAGCAGAGCAGTACATTACTGACAGGGCAGGCAGTGCTAGCAGGGCAGGCAGTACTGTACTTATGGTAAGTCTGACCCTGTAAGTAGGCCGTCATTGTTAATAAGAATTTGTTCTTAACTGACCTGCCTAGTTAAAAATAAAAGGTAAATGATCTTAGGTGACGTCAAAGGGCCAGGTGAAGACACCAGTGACATTGGCTTGAACATAGGTCTTCTTTGGTCAAGTGACCACAGTCTAAGACTTTTCCTTACTTGCCCAATGGACAAGTGCCTTTGAGAGCTTAATGTCAATCCCTGTTCTGGCCCGCCCCCTTGTCCTCAATCCTCATCAGTCCTCGGCCCTGGGTCAGTGGTATCTAGTTCAGGGGAGCTGAGTTCCTGGGTCAGTGGTATCTAGTTCAGGGGAGCTGTGTTCCTGGGTCAGTGGTATCTAGTTCAGGGGAGCTGAGTTCCTGGGTCAGTGGTATCTAGTTCAGGGGAGCTGAGTTCCTGGGTCAGTGGTATCTAGTTCAGGGGAGCTGAGTTCCTTAGTCAATCTATATTGTTCTCTTGCATTATGTTAATAGTCCAACTACCACAAATGTATTGAACATTTTGCCTATGGCAAGTAAGGAATAGGCCATTTGGCATGTCGCCCTACTGTGCTGTGCTGTTGTGCGCTGTTAGACTAGACGTGCAGTCATGTTCAAATGTGCTAAAACATTGTTTGTGACATCACAATGTCAAACATCGTCGATAAAATCGCCCAACGTTACTGTATAGGGACTAGGGGTGGCATTTGGGACATACATCTGGATTTGTCATCAGCAACACCATCTGCCAGCCAAGCTCCACTGTATAATGTGAAGGAAATGCATGATGGGAAGTGGAATCAATCACAGGATGTCGTTTTCCCGACTGTGTGTACTGACTAGCCCGGTCTCCAGGTCTGTGTGTACTGACTAGCCCGGTCTCCAGGTCTGTGTGTACTGACTAGCCTGGTCTCCAGGTCTGTGTGTACTGACTAGCCCGGTCTCCAGGTCTGTGTGTACTGACTAGCCCGGTCTCCAGGTCTGTGTGTACTGACTAGCCCGGTCTCCAGGTCTGTGTGTACTGACTAGCCCGGTCTCCAGGTCTGTGTGTACTGACTAGCCCGGTCTCCAAGTCTGTGTGTACTGACTAGCCCGGTCTCCAGGTCTGTGTGTACTGACTAGCCCGGTCTCCAGGTCTGTGTGTACTGACTAGCCCGGTCTCCAGGTCTGTGTGTACTGACTAGCCCGGTCTCCAGGTCTGTGTGTACTGACTAGCCCGGTCTCCAGGTCTGTGTGTACTGACTAGCCCGGTCTCCAGGTCTGTGTGTACTGACTAGCCCGGTCTCCAGGTCTGTGTGTACTGACTAGCCCGGTCTCCAGGTCTGTGTGTACTGACTAGCCCGGTCTCCAGGTCTGTGTGTACTGACTAGCCCGGTCTCCAGGTCTGTGTGTACTGACTAGCCCGGTCTCCAGGTCTGTGTGTACTGACTAGCCCGGTCTCCAGGTCTGTGTGTACTGACTAGCCCGGTCTCCAGGTCTGTGTGTACTGACTTGCCCGGTCTCCAGGTCTGTGTGTACTGACTAGCCCGGTCTCCAGGTCTGTGTGTACTGACTAGCCCGGTCTCCAGGTCTGTGTGTACTGACTAGCCCGGTCTCCAGGTCTGTGTGTACTGACTAGCCCGGTCTCCAGGTCTGTGTGTACTGACTAGCCCGGTCTCCAGGTCTGTGTGTACTGACTAGCCCGGTCTCCAGGTCTGTGTGTACTGACTAGCCCGGTCTCCAGGTCTGTGTGTACTGACTAGCCCGGTCTCCAGGTCTGTGTGTACTGACTTGCCCGGTCTCCAGGTCTGTGTGTACTGACTTGCCCGGTCTCCAGGTCTGTGTGTACTGACTAGCCCGGTCTCCAGGTCTGTGTGTACTGACTAGCCCGGTCTCCAGGTCTGTGTGTACTGACTAGCCCGGTCTCCAGGTCTGTGTGTACTGACTAGCCCGGTCTCCAGGTCTGTGTGTACTGACTAGCCCGGTCTCCAGGTCTGTGTGTACTGACTAGCCCGGTCTCCAGGTCTGTGTGTACTGACTAGCCCGGTCTCCAGGTCTGTGTGTACTGACTAGCCCGGTCTCCAGGTCTGTGTGTACAGTTTGTGCTTTCTTGACAATTCCTATGGTCATTGTCAGACTATACCGTCAGATCTGGGACCAGGCTATGTACTTACCACTGTCCTCTATCTCCCAGAAGTCAAAACAACCAGTGTTGTTATCCCCGCCCCCTTCTCTCTGTGATTGCCTTCCATACATTGCACTCTCCTTTTGTCTTTACAGAAGTGTCATTTTCGTAGAAGCATTCCCCGACACGCTACGACTGACCCTCATCTGATGAGAGCAGAGTCTTTGTTTTTAGTGTGTGAATGTGTTTTAGTAGGAGTACAGCACGGACCGCCCCCATGCTAGCCGTGGGGCACTTTAGGGGCAGGTGGCAACTGGGGTGTGACTGACTGCAAGGTATTTTCAGGGATTAGTGAACGGGCCAAGCTGTACTGGGTGTGTGTACATTGTGTGTGAACACGTGTGTGTGTGTGTGTGTGTGTGTGTGTGTGTGTGTGTGTGTGTGTGTGTGTGTGCTTGCACGTGTCCTGCAACTGCTTGTGTGTAAGTAAGCACAGAGGGGCCTCCCATAATGCTATATGGCCGTTCAGAGGTTATGCAGGTCATACTCACAGCGTGCGCTCCATACAGTGGTTCTGCTCTGCAGTCCTCTCCCTCCTCCTTCCCTGTCCCCAGCCCTGTAGAGTTCCATGGACCATGTCATAGTGTGCTGCCAGAGAGCAGCAAGGCGGAGTCCGAATGTATTCCAGTGCTTCAGGCATGTTCACCTTGACTTGGCACGAGTGTGTATAGCCTAGACATCTAGTGTGTAAAGGGAGTAATATTCAATATGTTTTAACTCTGTAGAACATGGAGCTACAGTTAAAGTCAGACGTTAACACACACTTAGGTTGAAGGTTTTATTTTCAACCATTCCACAGATTTCATGTTAACAAACTATAGTTTTCTTCAAACAATTGTTTAGACAGATTATTTCACTTATAATTCACTATATCACAATTCCATTGGGGCAGAAGTTTACATACACTAAGTTGACTGTGCCTTTAAACAGCTTGGAAAATTGTCATGGCTTTAGAATCTTCTGATAGGCTAATTGACATCATTTGAGTATTGACATCATTTGAGTCAATTGGAGGTGTACCTGTGGATGTATTTCAAGGCCTACTTTCAAACTCAGTGCCTCTTTGCTCGACATCATGGGAAAATCAAAATAAATCAGCCAAGACCTCAGAAAAAGAATTGTAGACCTCCACTAGTCGGTTTCGTCCTTGGGAGCAATTTCCAAAAGCCTGAAGGTACCACGTTCATCTGTACAAACAATAGTACGCAAGTATAAACACCATGGGACCACGGAGCCGTCATACCGCTCAGGAAGGAGACGCGTTCTGTCTCCTACAGATGAACGTACTTTGGTGCGAAAATGCTAATCAATCCCAGAACAACAGCAAAGGACCTTGTGAAGATGCTGTAGGAAACGGGTACCACAGTATCTATATCCACAGTAAAACAAGTCCTATATCAACATAACCTGAAAGGCCGCTCAGCAAGGAAGAAGCCGCTGCTCCAAAACCGCCATAAAAAACCCAGACTACGGTTTGCAACTGCACATGGGCACAAAGATTGTACTTTTGGGAGAAATGTCCTCTGGTCTGATGAAACAAAAATAGAACTGTTTGGCCATAATGACCATCGTTATGTTTGGAGGAAAAAGGGGGAGGTTTGCAAGCCGAAGAACAACATCCCAACCGTGAAGCACGGGGGTGGCAGCATCATGTTGTGGGGGTGCTTTCCTGCAGGAGGGACTGGTGCACTTCACAAAATAGATGGCATCATGAGGAAGGACAATTATGTGAATATATTGAACCAACATCTCAAGACAGGAAGTTTAAAGATTGGTCGCAAATGGGTCCAAATGAACAATGACCCCAAGCATACTTCCAAAGTTGTGGCAAAATGGCTTAAGGACAACAAAGTCAAGGTATTGGAGTGGCCATCACAAAGCACTGACCTCAATCCTATAGAATATTGTGGGCAGAACTGAAAAAGCGTGTGCGAGCAAGGAGGCCTACAAATCTGACTGTTACACCAGTTCTGTCAGGAGGAATGGGCCAAAATTCACCCAACTTATTGTGGGAAGCTTGTTGAAGGGTACCTGAAATGTTTGACCTAAATTAAACAATTTAAAGGCAATGCTACCAAATACTAATTGAGTGTATGTAAACTTCTGACCCACTGGGAATGTGATGAAAGAAATAAAAGCTGAAATAAATTATTCTGACATTTCACATTCTTAAAATAAAGTGTTGATCCTAACTGACCTAAGACACGGAATTTTCACTAGGATTAAATATCACTAATTGTGAAAAACTTAGTTTAAATGTATTGGCTAAGGTGTATGTAAACTTCCAACTTCAACTGTGTAAAGTATTGAACAAGGTCTTCTCTGTCCAGACTCAAGCAGCAGGGTTTGTGAGGTGGTATGTTTCTAGAGTCTTCAATATAGCAACACCTTACTGTCCTGGAAATGTGGTGAAAGAGAAGGATGAAAGGAAGATTACATGTCAGACTATTAGCCAGGAGAGGAAGAGGTTTGGAGAGGGGTGAAAAGAGAGAGAGCGAGAGGAGAGATTTTAAGTGCTTACAGCCAGAGATCTTCTCTTTCTGTGGACTCTTGGGTTACTCTCCATGTCCTTGGCATTGCGAGTTGCTAAGCTACCAAGCATGACACCCAACCAGACTGTGTAGTGATGAGCGGTCATTTACCATTTTAATTGTGACCATTTGGCTGCAGTCTTACTGCAGACTACAGACTAGACTGATATTTCAGTGTGTAAAGTTTACTTAATTCTCTGTCGGGTCTAAATCTTGAAATTTAGTATATCAATTAATTTCAACTCTGTTTGCATGTAGACATATTGGCAAGGCTTGGGCAATATATCCTATATACCATATACCGGGGTATTTGGGCATACCAACTGAAGAATTTTAATACCATAAAACAATATATGTTTGGGGCCCCCGCTGCGTGTTACACCACTCCTTATAACTATTAGTTAACTGTCTAACATTTTTGCCAAATATGACTGTATGGAAATCTGGTTACCGCCCAACACTGGCAAATACAAACAATTCATAACTACAAATTTTCTGTCTCCCTCTCTCTTACCTCCTCCATCCCTCCCTCCCTCTTCTCCCTCTCCCGCTTTAGACTCCTTACCAGTCTACTGATCCCCACCCTTTTCTGGCCAACGGTCCAACACCCCCACCACCAGGACCCAGTAACCCCTGTCTAGCTGGAGGAGGACCCTGTACCAGTCCAGCCAGGCCGGTCAGCAGTCAGCGGGGAGCATCAGGCCAGCAGCCAAGCTGGAGGGCGCCGGAGGAGGGGAGCTGCAGCAGGGGCCCTCAGGGGCCTCCGGGGCCGAGGGCTTCATGTTGAGGTACAGAGGCTGTGGTACCTCTGCTACAGATGCTGATGGCACCACTACGGAGCAGATGGCTCCTAGAGAGCAGGAGGAGGGTGTGGTCTCAGATGGCCACACCCACAACGGGGTGACTCTGAGGGTGAGTGCGGATTTAGAGCATCTGGGTTGCACTGGTACGGCTGAGTGAATGCACTGTCATACATACACACACACTCATATATATATATATATATATATATACTCAACAATAAAGCTACTTCCTATCCCACAGACACTCTCACAGTAACTGTATCCCATTAAGCAGACACCACAGCTCTCTTTGAGTGATAAAGAAGTTGTCAGACGTACTGGGCTCAGCTGGCAGACCTAGATAATGACACAATCACCATAAGATCTCAGTACTCCTCATCTCCATTTCATACCTCTCACTGCACTGCTGTACAGTCAGTATTGTACTTCACTAATGAATAGGACTTCAGTAAAGATCTATACTAGACCATTCCTGCTCTATGGGGTTTCATATCAAAGCACAGATAAACTGATAAATCCAATTGTGTGTGTGAGATTCAAAGAACCGAGCAGGCAGCCTGTGTGGGTGTGTGTTTGGTGTACTATGGCTTTCAATTTGGCCTGGGAGAGAGAAGCTAGCCTGCCCCCTGAGGGATATGAAAACACATTGGTTTACTGATCTGTCTGTACTGGGAGAGAGAAGCTAGCCTACCCCCTGAGGGATATGAAAACACATTGGTTTACTGATCTGTCTGTACTGGGAGAGAGAAGCTAGCCTGCCCCCTGAGGGATATGAAAACACATTGGTTTAATGATCTGTCTGTACTGGGAGAGAGAAGCTAGCCTACCCCCTGAGGGATATGAAAACACATTGGTTTACTGATCTGTCTGTACTGGGAGAGAGAAGCTAGCCTGCCCCCTGAGGGATATGAAAACACATTGGTTTAATGATCTGTCTGTACTGCTGCCACTAGTTTGTGTGACTCCTGCAGCACAGAGCGCTCATTACAGACATTCAAGCAGGCAGCAGATTCTCTGGTCTGGCCAGGAGAAATATACTGGAAGTTAGTGTTTCTCAGTCCGTTCCTCTTGGAGTGGGAGATCCCCAGTTCTTACACAACTAGTCAACTAGCCCAATGCTCAAGCCCTTGACTAGTTGGGTCAAGTGAGCTAGCTAGGTCAAAAATGGGGAACGGCAGGACGTTTCCAAGGAACACAGTTGAAGTTGAGAAACCCACTGCTACATAGACCTAACAGGAATGGGGTTGTCCCAGCAGTGACGTCCCATTCAGTCACAACACATTCTCTTCAGTCATGTAGACCTGAGTTGAGGAGAAACACCCTGAAAGTGTTCTGAGGGTCTCACACCGCCAGACATCCACCTTGCTATGTAAGGCAAGCCTTCCTGGCCTGCTGGGGCCTCAGTCAGTGGAATGGCAGAACTGAGCTTTATTGCCTTCCTTGGAGATGAACTGAGGTCAGGTCCAACTGTAGCAGACACCCTGACATGGTTGGACTTCCTGTTCAGACTACTGTAGCAGACGCCCTGACTCTCTCTCTCTCTCACACACACACACACACACACACACACACACACTCTCCCAGCATTAATCCCTGGCATCTGATCTGTGTAGTCTTTCATGTAAAGCCAGCCCTGTGATGCCTGGGTAACCTGATGCAGCTGTTATTAATGGTGATGCTGTTAATATTCAACACAGGACAGGAAAGAGGCCAGCCCCATGTTGCTCTCTCCGGTTGGTCCTGGACACATAGGGCTGGGGTATAGGGCTGGGGTATAGGGCTGGGGTATAGGGCTGGGTTGTGGAGCTGGGTCCTTTTGCATGGAGAAATGAGGGTTGTTTGACCTGACTGAGCACATTGTTGTTTTGTGTTGTTTAACTTGTGTTGTGACTGCAGCTCGAGTGAGGGGCCTCTGATACCCCACTGCCTCTCTAACAGGTCACATATCAGAGCTACTGTAGCAGTGGTGTCACCATACCTGGAAACTAGGTCCCTCATGCCAACGTTAGCTCCAATGTGTTTTTGTCAAGTAGAATACAAGTAGAGTATAGCCTATTAGTTTAACTAAGACTAGGACTACAGGCAATCATCACCGTAGGGACCATATAAGTCCCACGTCTACATATTTTTCACAAGTCAACATATTTACTTTGCAGCCAACTCAGTTTAAAGGTGGCGTTCTATGTTTATATCTCGTGTCAGGGGTCATTGGTCTGTCAGGCTGGTTGGATCACATGACTGGGTTAAGGTTAATTCCAAGTGCCACGTGAACTAGATTGTCATCTACTAGAAGTGTGATGAAGACATTGTAACGCTAGCCCAATCATAGAGAAAGGACAAGTATGACGGGGTCATTCTAGAAAGAGTGACTTTTCCTATCAACACGATCATCAACTGGAACCATGATGATGGCATTTCAGTCAGCACCATAAGGAAGACTCCTCACCTCCCATCTCTCTTTCAGTCAGCACCATAAGGAAGACTCCTCACCTCCCATCTCTCTTTCAGTCAGCACCATAAGGAAGACTCCTCACCTCCCATCTCTCTTTCAGTCAGCACCATAAGGAAGACTCCTCACCTCCCATCTCTCTTTCAGTCAGCACCATAAGGAAGACTGTCAAAAGTGAGATAAAATTCTCAGAATTACATTTAATCTCTGCATGATAGATTAGATGGAGGGAGAGAACCACATCTCACTTTAGCAGCTCTCTCTGTCTCCAACTAATCCTCCTATCCTCCCTCCATCCTCCAATCTTATCACATATTAAAGGCTAGATGAAACAGCATAGAGTTCCACGGCCCAGTATGTGGTTAGAAATCTAATCTTGGAGAAGTGTTTATTCTATTCTACTGAGCCATTTTCTGGATGTTGGTGTTCTATTTTATTAAGGGTTCAAGCCAGAGAAGCTGGTTGAAACCTTATTGTACATGCTCTATTTTATTACGGGTTCAAGCCAGAGAAGCTGGGTGAAACCCTATTGTACATGTTCTATTTTATTAATGGTTCAAGCCAGAGACGCTGGATGAAACCCTATTGTACAGTATTATTATTATTACTAATGCCACTAAGCATACTGCATACTCAATTTATGTCACAAATAGTATGGTTAGTATGAGTATTCGAACACAGCTCTTGTTTTGTGTTGATATCCTGTGTTCCTGCGATCACCATGTGAATGAGACAGTGTGATGCAATGGGCAGGGCCAGGTTGATAAGGGGTAAACTTCCCCTTTAACTAGAAGGGAGAGAATATCAGTGAAACATTGTCGCTTTACCTCAGAACTTGCCGGTACTCTTTGATGAAAACTAGCAGTATTAACACAATAATACTCTTTCCGTTGAACTAAAAACAAACAGTAGCCTAACTTACTGTCACCCTTCGATTGTATTGATGATGATGATATAGGCCTTACTACTAATATTGATATAGGCCTAACTACTGATATTCTTCCTTGTGCGATTAAAGTCCAACAGTTTAAAAGTCTGACAGTAGGATAAGTAGCCTAGTCTGGGAACCAGTCTCTGTAACTTGCCACTCCATGTCATTGCCAAAGAGTTAGGCCTTTAAATCTCAACGTTCAATAGGCAGCTGGATTTCCGGCAGATTTGCTCATTGCCAATGACATGGAGTGGCAATATTTTCCATGACCCAAAAATAGAATTAGAATTATAGCAAATTCAAAAACAAACATTTTAGCTATTAGCTAGGCAAATTGATATATTTTGAGGCTTAAAATCAAAGATGAGATGTTTTGTGGTTGGAATTGCAGTATGTATTTAGTTTGAGAAATTAGACATTAGCTAGCAACTTTTGACAGACTGGTTTCAAGTGGACAAAAAACAGTTGCTTAGCAATCGGACACCATTGTGATCTGTGGAGAAAAAAAGTTATCCAATATTTGCATAATCGTGATGGAGGATGGCTATGAGGATTATCGAATCAGTGTAAAATTCTCTGATCTCCTGGAGCTCATTAATGATAGAATATTCATATTTGAAGATGGCATCTAATCTTGGAGAAGTGTTTATTCTATTCTACTGAGCCATTTTCTTGATGTTGGTGTTCTATTTTATTACGGGTTCAAGCCAGAGAAGCTGGGTGAAACCCTATTGTACATGCTCTATTTTATTACGGGTTCAAGCCAGAGAAGCTGGGTGAAACCCTATTGTACATGTTCTATTTTATTAAGGGTTCAAGCCAGAGAAGCTGGGTGAAACCCTATTGTACATGCTCTATTTTATTAATGGTTCAAGCCAGAGAAGCTGGGTGAAACCCTATTGTACATGTTTTATTTGTACGGGTTCAAGCCAGAGAAGCTGGGTGAAACCCTATTGTACATGTTCTATTTTATTAAGGGTTCAAGCCAGAGAAGCTGGGTGAAACCCTATTGTACATGTTCTATTTTATTACGGGTTCAAGCCAGAGAAGCTGGGTGAAACCCTATTGTACATGTTCTATTTTATTACGGGTTCAAGCCAGAGAAGCTGGGTGAAACCCTATTGTACATGTTCTATTTTATTACGGGTTCAAGCCAGAGAAGCTGGGTGAAACCCTATTGTACATGTTCTATTTTATTACGGGTTCAAGCCAGAGAAGCTGGGTGAAACCCTATTGTACATGTTCTATTTTATTAAGGGTTCAAGCCAGAGAAGCTGGGTGAAACCCTATTGTACATGCTCTATTTTATTAATGGTTCAAGCCAGAGAAGCTGGGTGAAACCCTATTGTACATGCTCTATTTTTACGGGTTCAAGCCAGAGAAGCTGGGTGAAACCCTATTGTACATGTTCTATTTTATTAAGGGTTCAAGCCAGAGACGCTGGATGAAACCCTATTGTACAGTATTATTATTATTACTAATGCCACTAAGCATACTGCATACTCAATTTATGTCACAAATAGTATGGTTAGTATGAGTATTCGAACACAGCTCTTGTTTTGTGTTGATATCCTGTGTTCCTGCGATCACCATGTGAATGAGACAGTGTGATGCAATGGGCAGGGCCAGGTTGATAAGGGGTAAACTTCCCCTTTAACTAGAAGGGAGGGAATATCAGTGAAACATTGTCGCTTTACCTCAGAACTTGCCGGTACTCTTTGATGAAAACAACTAGCAGTATTAACACAATAATACTCTTTCCGTTGAACTAAAAACAAACAGTAGCCTAACTTACTGTCACCCTTCGATTGTATTGATGATGATGATGATGATATAGGCCTTACTACTAATATTGATATAGGCCTAACTACTGATATTCTTCCTTGTGCGATTAAAGTCCAACAGTTTAAAAGTCTGACAGTAGGATAAGTAGCCTAGTCTGGGAACCAGTCTCTGTAACTTGCCACTCCATGTCATTGCCAAAGAGTTAGGCCTTTAAATCTCAACGTTCAATATGCAGCTGGATTTCCGGCAGATTTGCTCATTGCCAATGACATGGAGTGGCAATATTTTCCATGACCCAAAAATAGAATTAGAATTATAGCAAATTCAAAAACAAACATTTCGCTATTAGCTAGGCAAATTGATATATTTTGAGGCTTAAAATCAAAGATGAGACATTTTGTGGTTGGAATTGCAGTATGTATTTAGTTTGAGAAATTAGACATTAGCTAGCAACTTTTGACAGACTGGTTTCATCTGGACAAAAAACAGTTGCTTAGCAATCGGACACCATTGTGATCTGTGGAGAAAAAAAGTTATACAATATTTGCATAATCGTGATGAGGATGGCTATGAGGATTATCGAATCAGTGTAAAATTCTCTGATCTCCTGGAGCTCATTAATGATAGAATATTCATATTTGAAGATGGCAGAAAGGTCAGTTTCTTTGGTAAATGATAGAGTTCAAGGAGTGGAATGTAATAGCTGAACACAGACTGGCAACCGGGCTATAAGTAGCTGACTGGCAACCGGGCTATAAGTAGCTGACTGGCTACCGGGCTATAAGTAGCTGACTGGCTACCGGGCTATAAGTAGCTGACTGGCTACTGGGCTATAAGTAGCTGACTGGCTACCGGGCTATAAGTAGCTGACTGGCTACCGGGCTATAAGTAGCTGACTGGCTACCGGGCTATAAGTAGCTGATCATTGCTGATGTTTGTCTCCCACCTTTTGATGTGGGACTGAACTAAGAGCAGTGTTTATGGGAGTTGGTGTTTGCAAGGCCCCCCAATGTGTTTTTTCCCAGGAGGCAGTGGTTTGTGTGTGGTGGGGTTACTGTGCAGTGCCTAAAACAAACTGTTTTTATAACAGCCACTGTGGCAGTTATATCTATTACTAGTAATAAGTAATGTGGGATATTGCTCAATTTAATTACATTTTCTGTGACCCCGAGTATTAACAAAAATATCAGACAGACAAGTTTAGCTGCTACCTTGGTAACAGGGCCACTCAAGTCATCATGTGTGCCTTTGAGAATGTCACTAGTAGAGGCCATCAATGTCTCTTTTTGCTAGCAGTGGGTGCAAACTCTAACACTGAAAAGCAACGTAGCTTGTGAAGAAAACAAACGTAAAAAGCCATGCAGTAAATTGAGTAAATTAGTGCCCATTGCTTCTAAAACCAAACCTTTCAGTGCTCACAGCCCCCCGGACAGGCAGTGTTGCTGCGTGAGGTGGAATAGCTATAACGTTAGAATTCAGATTTATGATATGAAACAAAATGACTAAAATACTTTGCAAACAGCTACTGCAGCATGTATTTAGCTATACATCACAACTCTCATTTGTGCCCATACTTATAATATTTGTATAAAAATGCTGACACCGTACAGCCCGAGTGTTACCATCCGCCAATGACAAAATCCAATTTCAGGCCTGGTTACTGTGTACAAGGGTCAGCAGTGCACTTATTTTCTTCACTTCCTCAACAAGGAGTCCTCTAATGCAGGGTAGGAGTCAAGGCCGGCCCCTCTCCCTCAGTCTTTCCTTTCTCCAATCTCCTTCATGTGATCATGTTGTTTACACTGAGAGAAAGAAAGGTTCCACCCCAGAAGACTGACTGATGACTGATGTCCATCCACTTGCTGCCTCAAATGGATCACACTTCTCCAGCTATTTGGAAAGAACCAACAAGAACGTGCCAAGTGTTCTCTGTCTGATTTCTGCCTTGTTTTGGTTAGTGTTTGAGCTGACCTTATCTAGCTTGATTTGTGTTATTGTTTTTCCGCAGAGCTCTTCTGTGAATTCAGCTAGCCAGTTAGCCAGCCAGTGTGCCAGCCAGCCAGTGTGCCAGCCAGCGAGTTAGCCAGCCAGTGTGCCTGCCAGCCAGTTAGCCAGCCAGTGTGCCTGCCAGCTAGCCAGTGTGCCTGCCAGCCAGTGTGCCTGCCAGCCAGTGTGCCAGCCAGCCAGTGCTCTTTCATTTTACATGAATGGGTCTGGGTAGACCTCTAGGGAAGCCCCTTCCTCTCAACCTCTCTCCCTATCCATCTCTCGAGCTGACAAGGTAAAAATCAGTCGTCATGACCCTGAACAAGGCAGTTAACCCACTGTTCCCTGGGTGCCGATGACGTGGATGTTGATTTAAGGCAGCCCCCTACGCCTCTGATTCAGAGGGGTTGGGTTAAATGATGAAGACACATTTCAGTTGAATGCATTTTGCTATATGCAAAAAGACACTACACTTCCTCATATTCTCCTATATGGGGAAATAATAATTTTCCGTCCTGCAACTGTCTCTCTCTCTCCTAGCTCCCAGCACACCAGACTCTTATGAGATAAATGCTGGTGTGTTGTTGGTTTACCTCGCGTCACCCACCCTTGGAGAGGAAAAGGCCAGGACACAGTCGGAACGTGATGTTCAGATAAGCCTCTTTAGCGTAGGTTCAGTTGGCCTTTCTCTTTCCATTTGATAATGGAACTCAATACTGAACCTTGGCAATAAAAGGATTATGGACAAAGCCTTGGGGTTTATTTCTCTACCAGCGTCACCCACTCCTTTACCAAACAACACTGAGACCTTGGTGTGTCCCCAGGTAGACTGTGTGTGGGTGTGTGGGTGGGTGTGTGTAGACTGCGTGTGTAATGTGAACATAAACATTCAATATCGTATCTACTTCCCCAGAGTCAGATGAACTTGTGGACACCATTTTCTATGTCTCTCTGTCCAGTATGAAGGAAGTTAGCGGTAGTTTTGTAAGCCAATGCTAACTAGCGTCAGCGTAATGACAAAGTTTATGGCTATTTACTTCCATGCTAGCAGATACCATAGACTTCTAGTCATTATGCTGACACTAGTTAGCAATTGCGTTAGCAACTTCCTTCATACTGCACACACACGCATATCTATCTTATCTATCTATCTTATCTATCTATCTTATCTATCTATCTTATCTATCTAGAGCCTTGTTGACAACATCCCGAAGTATCCCTTTAATTGTGTAATGCTTTAGAATGTATATTTAACCTTTATCTAACTAGGCAAGTCCGTTAAGAAGAAATTCTTATTTACAATGACGGCAAAACCCTCCCCTAACCTTGGACGATGCTGGGCCAATTGTGCGCCGCCCTATGGGACTCCCAATCACGGCCGGATCTGATACAGCCTGGCTAGTAATGACCTAGCTACCCTGATGGACTTTCAGTGCTTCAGTGTGATAAGGGATAGTCTCACTCACTATCTCTCAACAACACACACATCTGTTAAAGAGATATTAGTTTGTGTATGTGTGGGGAGGGGGGTTGTGTGTGTGTGTGTGTGTGTGAGAGAGAAAGGGGGGCAGTGTACCATAAGATGATTTCTAAATCTTTCCCATGTGACTGACACACACACACACACAGGCTTGCATGCTAGCAGCTGGGTCTCGGGCCGAAGAGGGGAAGCACTGTTAGAATGAAACCTCTATTTTTCTCATTGTGTGTGTGTGTGTGAGAGAGTCAGTCAGTCATGGTGTGTTTTCCTATAACCTATAAAGTCAATTTATTTTGACCAGGCCCCACTGTATAGACAACAGGGTGTCAATATATCTGCAGCTAAACACAACAATATACTGTAGCTGCCATGATGATAATCAAAAGTAATGTTGTTTTGTTTACATTGCTCTATTGATTGCCAATTAGGCTAATCACATTGGAATTCTGATGCATTTAACAAAAGTGATGGGTTAGAGGTCCAGAGGTTCAACCCCACTGTACCCTCAACCTAGCTGGGATCAGGACTGAGGGTTGGAAAGGGATGTGACGAAAGGGACATGGATGGCTGCTGTACACAGACTGTGTGGATTTGGCATATGAGTAGGCCTAACCTTGGTTATTATGGTGCCACACACCTCCAGCCTCTGGCCACTCCTTCTAATCTCCCCCTCTGTGGCGGGCGGGCGGGCGGGCCGGCCCACACACACCACAGTATACAGCTCCTAAGGATTTGTCTCTGTGTGTCACTGTCAGAGGTAGAGTGTGTGTGTGTGTTTGCATGACTGTTTGTGATATAAAAGCTTTAAAAGCTGTAGCTATATATAATCTTATTAGGATTCCATGTAATGAAGTTATGAATTTATAGGCTTCTTTCTCATGTTGAGGATATTAAACCACATAGTCTACAGTATTACAGCTGATGATATTAATCCACAGTCTACAGTATTACAGCTGATGATATTAAACCACACAGTCTACAGTATTACAGCTGATGATATTAAACCACACAGTCTACAGTATTACAGCTGATGATATTAAACCACAGTCTACAGTATTACAGCTGATGATATTAAACCACACAGTCTACAGTATTACAGCTGATGATATTAAACCACACAGTCTACAGTATTACAGCTGATGATATTAAACCACACAGTCTACAGTATTACAGCTGATGATATTAAACCACAGTCTACAGTATTACAGCTGATGATATTAAACCACAGTCTACAGTATTACAGCTGATGATATTAAACCACACAGTCTACAGTATTACAGCTGATGATATTAAACCACACAGTCTACAG
Source organism: Thymallus thymallus (assembly GCA_023634145.1). NCBI lineage: Eukaryota > Metazoa > Chordata > Actinopteri > Salmoniformes > Salmonidae > Thymallus > Thymallus thymallus. Next base: position 3,621,305 of record CM042421.1, read on the forward strand.
TATTACAGCTGATGATATTAAACCACACAGTCTACAGTATTACAGCTGATGATATTAAACCACAGTCTACAGTATTACAGCTGATGATATTAAACCACAGTCTACAGTATTACAGCTGATGATATTAAACCACAGTCTACAGTATTACAGCTGATGATATTAAACCACACAGTCTACAGTATTACAGCTGATGATATTAAACCACAGTCTACAGTATTACAGCTGATGATATTAAACCACAGTCTACAGTATTACAGCTGATGATATTAAACCACACAGTCTACAGTATTACAGCAGATGATATTAAACCACACAGTCTACAGTATTACAGCTGATGATATTAAACCACACAGTCTACAGTATTACAGCTGATGATATTAAACCACAGTCTACAGTATTACAGCTGATGATATTAATCCACATAGTCTACAGTATTACAGCTGATGATATTAATCCACATAGTCTACAGTATTACAGCTGATGATATTAAACCACATAGTCTACAGTATTACAGCTGATGATATTAAACTACAGTCTACAGTATTACAGCTGATGATATTAAACCACAGTCTACAGTATTACATCTGATGATATTAAACCACAGTATTACAGCTGATGATATTAAACCACATAGTCTACAGTATTACAGCTGATGATATTAAACCACAGTCTACAGTATTACAGCTGATGATATTAAACCAGTCTACAGTATTACAGCTGATGATATTAAACCACATAGTCTACAGTATTACAGCTGATGATATTAAACTACAGTCTACAGTATTACAGCTGATGATATTAATCCACATAGTCTACAGTATTACAGCTGATGATATTAATCCACAGTCTACAGTATTACAGCTGATGATATTAAACCACATAGTCTTCAGTATTACAGCTGATGATATTAAACCACAGTCTACAGTATTACAGCTGATGATATTAAACCACATAGTCTACAGTATTACAGCTGATGATATTAAACCACATAGTCTACAGTATTACAGCTGATGATATTAAACCACATAGTCTACAGTATTACAGCTGATGATATTAAACCACATAGTCTACAGTATTACAGCTGATGATATTAAACCACATAGTCTACAGTATTACAGCTGATGATATTAAACCACATAGTCTACAGTATTACAGCTGATGATATTAAACCACATAGTCTACAGTATTACAGCTGATGATATTAAACCACATAGTCTACAGTATTACAGCTGATGATATTAAACCACATAGTCTACAGTATTACAGCTGATGATATTAAACCACATAGTCTACAGTATTACAGCTGATGATATTAAACCACATAGTCTACAGTATTACAGCTGATGATATTAAACCACATAGTCTACAGTATTACAGCTGATGATATTAAACCACATAGTCTACAGTATTACAGCTGATGATATTAAACCACATAGTCTACAGTATTACAGCTGATGATATTAAACCACATAGTCTACAGTATTACAGCTGATGATATTAAACCACAGTCTACAGTATTACAGCTGATGATATTAAACCACATAGTCTACAGTATTACAGCTGATGATATTAAACCACATAGTCTACAGTATTACAGCTGATGATATTAAACCACATAGTCTACAGTATTACAGCTGATGATATTAAACCACATAGTCTACAGTATTACAGCTGATGATATTAAACCACATAGTCTACAGTATTACAGCTGATGATATTAAACCACATAGTCTACAGTATTACAGCTGATGATATTAAACCACACAGTCTACAGTATTACAGCTGATGATATTAAACCACACAGTCTACAGTATTACAGCTGATGATATTAAACCACACAGTCTACAGTATTACAGCTGATGATATTAAACCACACAGTCTACAGTATTACAGCTGATGATATTAAACCACAGTCTATAGTATTACAGCTGATGATATTAAACCACAGTCTACAGTATTACAGCTGATGATATTAAACCACAGTCTACAGTATTACAGCTGATGATATTAAACCACAGTCTACAGTATTACAGCTGATGATATTAATCCACATAGTCTACAGTATTACAGCTGATGATATTAATCCACATAGTCTACAGTATTACAGCTGATGATATTAATCCACATAGTCTACAGTATTACAGCTGATGATATTAATCCACATAGTCTACAGTATTACAGCTGATGATATTAAACCAGTCTACAGTATTACAGCTGATGATATTAAACCACAGTCTACAGTATTACAGCTGATGATATTAAACCACAGTCTACAGTATTACAGCTGATGATATTAAACCACAGTCTACAGTATTACAGCTGATGATATTAAACCACACAGTCTACAGTATTACAGTTTACAGATTATATTAAGTATCTGACATACATCAGTGTGCTTCATATCACTGTATGATTTGATTACCCATAGAAAGACACTGCTGTCATAAGAATGTGGAGTCATTTAATGGACCATGTGACAAACATCCTTTTTTTGTTCCCTTCATTTTGATTGGCCGAGAGTAGCCCCTTGTCAACTTGACCTGTATTGATACAGGATTGTGTGTGTGTGTGTGTGTGTGTACAGTGTTTCCCCTATATGCATTTAAAAGCGTCACATTGCCACTGCAAGTAAATAAATTACATAATTTAAAAGTTTTCAGTGAAAACTTAAACGACTGAAACCAGATAAGTATGTAGAATATAATAATAACACCAAAATAACAGCTAGACAGTCAAGGAGAATGTAAAATTCCCGAAATGTCAAGGCATGGGGCCACCATTGATTTTGTTAATGTTTGAGTCCCTCCAGTAGCATAAGAATAAGGCATAAGCCAATGCAAAATGTGTAGAATTGCTGGAAATTAGCTTTAAAACTGTACAATATTATCTCTGCCCCATGGCAAAATGTGTAGAATTGCTTGAAATTAGCTTTAAAACTGTACAATATTATCTCTGTCCCATGGCAAAATGTGTAGAATTGCTGGAAATTAGCTTTAAAACTGTACAATATTATCTCTGTCCCATGGCAAAATGTGTAGAATTGCTGGAAATTAGCTTTAAAACAGCAAAATAGTTTCTGCAGCCAAGAGGAGGGCCTCTAAAACCATGCCATTGGCCACACCCACTACCCACCCCCACCCTTCGCTAACTTTGCCACCTCTACTGAAAACTCCTAGGGGAAACACTGGTGCAATATACACTGAACAAAAATATAAACTAAACATGTAAAGTGTTGGTCCCATGTTTCATAAGCTGAAATAAAGGATCCCAGAAATGTTCCATACGCACAAAATCTTTTCTCTCTAATTTTGTGCACAAATTTGTTTACGTCCCTGTTAGTGAGCATTTCTCCTTTGTCAAGATAATCCATCCACCTGACAGGTGTGGCATAGAAGCTGATTAAACAGTGATCATTACACAGGTGCACCTTGTGCTGGGTACAATAAAAGGCCACTCTAATATATGCAGGTTTGTCACACAACACAATGCCACAGATGTCTCAAGTTTTGAGGGAGCGTGTAATTGGCATGCTGACTGCAGGAATGTCCAACAAAAATGTTGCCAGAGAATGTAATGTTAATTTCTCTACCATAAGCCACCTCCAACGTCGTTTTTGAGAATTTGGCAGTACGTTCAACCGGCCTCAAAACCGCAGACCACGTGAATGGCGTTGTGTGGGCGTGTGTTTCCTGTGAGCAGAGTGCCCCGTGGTGGTGGAGTTATGGTATGGCAGGCATCAGCTACGGACAACATATATATATTTTTTTAAAGGTATCTTAGACCAACCGATGCATATCTGTATTCCCAGTTGTGAAATCTCAGTAAATTTCTTGGAAATTGTTGCATTTATATTTTTGTTCAGTTTACGTGTCAGCTCATCTAAGACTAGGGTTCTCAGTGGAACTTAACAGAACAGTGTTCCATTCCACTCCTCAGCCAAGAGAACATTAACATGATGAACTGTAACATACTCCACCCTGTCATTAGCATTCCACACTGCACACATACACTGCCTCACTTGACACCCTAATCCCTAGTGCAATATTTTCTAATGACCCAAATAATGCCCTATTCTCAGCATACCTGTAGTGTACACTTTTTATAACCCCGGTCCTAATATGAGCCTAGTCAATACTAGTACCCTACTATATGGGGTGAGTGTCATTTGAGATGTACATAAGGCAGACACTTGAATGGGAGAGTTGAACCACCTCCACAGCCAGTTCAGGCCTGACCCCAAACCGTCAGTTGCTGGCACTGACCCACAAGACTGCCCCCAAAATATCACCCTATCAGCTGGGTTGACAACCACATGCTGGTGTATGTGTGCTTGGTCTTGGGCGAGGCAGCGGGATGCATGGGTAATCTCTTCTGTGGAGGTGTAGCCTACATCTGTGTTCACCCATGGTTAC
>CM042421.1:3628216-3663216 GCA_023634145.1 Thymallus thymallus
ACCCTCTGGAATCTTCAGTTGTATGTGAATAGTGTAAATGGTGTAAGGCCTGCTATGTTTAGTGACTGAATGTTGTTGTGTGAAAATAGAATGAACATTGACAGAAAGCTGTCTAACTAAATCTATACTGGAGTTTGTGTGTGTGTGTGTGAGAGAGAGAGAGAGAGACACACACAGTGTATTCTACTTCTGTATGTGTCCAGCTCGCTGTTGTATCTATCCCTGTCATCCTCCCTTACTTGCATCTTGGCTCACTAACACTTTCCCCTTGCATCCGTTCTCTTTCTCGCTCTGAATATTTCTCTCCCACTCTCTCCTTTTCCCTCCCTCCCTCTCTCTCCTCTTACTCTGTCTTGCCTCTCTCACCCCTCTTGCCTCTCTCTCCTCTCTCACCCCTCTCACCCCTCTTGCCTCTCTCACCCCTCTTGCCTCTCTCTCCTCTCTCACCCCTCTTGCCTCTCTCTCCTCTCTCACCCCTCTTGCATCTCTCTCCTCTCTCACCCCTCTCGCCTCTCTCCTCTCTCACCCCTCTTGCCTCTCTCTCTCTCTTTCAGTCTACCGGCGAGTCTCCCTTTCCCTTGTTTCTTGCCTTATCTCTCTCTCACTCTCTCTGGCTTTAAGAATAGGTTTTTGTTGTCCAGGCTGTTGGAGCAGTACCAGGGGATACACCTCTATTGTATATGAATATGCAGTATGTATGTGTGGGACTCTCTTTTCCACCATCATTACAGGACAGGGTATTCATGTTGTCCCAGTTCTGCTGCTAGTTGCAACCTACTTACTATTTATTCAGAATAAATCTTCCCCTACAATCACTGTGTGTGTGTGTGTGTGTGTGCCACTTTGTGTGTGAGCTAGCGTGCCAGCTCCTGGTATTGCTATTAAATCAAGCCTGATGGCGGCAGGGAAGAAGGCCTGGCTAGATAGCAGTTGAAGCCTGATGGCGGCAGGGAAGAAGGCCTGGCTATATAGCAGTTGAAGCCTGATGGCTGCAGGAAAGGCTCCTCTCTCCCTGCTCCGTGTAATCACGTTGTTCTACTGGGTACGGCTGTTGGTGCATGTGTGTTTCTGTGTCATTGTACAGGCTGCCTGCGTGCGTGCGTGTGTGTGTGTGTGTGTGCACTCCCTATGTGAGTAAATTGAAGGGGGCGATGTGTGTTTGATGAATGACTGTGCTTCCCATTCTTTCTCTGGCATATTAATCTCTGTGGCCCCCCTCCACCTCACTGGTTGTTATTGTAGTTGCTTTCTGTGTAGTAGGGAGCACACACACACACACACACACACACACACACACACACACACACACACAGAGTTGTGATGCGGTAGTGGAGCCACACAGCTCTACATCCCAAATGGCTCCATATTTACTGCACCAGTTTTGACTAGGGCCCATAGGGTGTTATTGGGACAGCGATGGGCTGGTGATGGGGAGGGAGGCTGGGCTTTAAACTATACAAAGCATGTCTGGGGTTGGAAACCTCAAAGCAGCTAGAAATTGCCATGAGCCAGGTCACAACAATCAATGGTTTATTAATGAGCCTTTTTTAGTGTCTGTGTGTCACACAATGGCCTGATATTCCCTTTGTGATGTAGGGCAATGGGCTCTGTTCTGGGTAAACACCTCTGATATGTGTAACATCAATATGGTTGTTCTAAATTCTAACTGGGTGTTCTGTTGTTCCTGTGTTCTCAGAGACCCAATGCGCTGGAGTTGCAGAAAATGACTGATGGTGTTGAGGGAGAGCAAGATGGAGGAATGGACTCTTCCTCTGCAGGGGAGGAGGACTTCAAGACTTCAGACGAGGGCTTCATGGGCATGACGCCACTATTACAGGCCCACCATGCCATGGAGAAGATGGAGGAGTTTGTTCACAAGGTCAGTTACACACACACACACACACACACACACACACACACACACACACACACACTCACACTGGTCCGCCAAAGTCTGTGGCTCACCTTGGACATACACTACATTACCAAACGTATGTGGACATCTGGGCCCAGATTCACAAAACGCTTCTTACGCAAAAATGTATAATAAGAAGTTCATAAGATAGTTCGTAAATGCAATTCCTCAACAATATCTTAAGATTTAATGATTTAATTATTATTTTCTCAAATATCTTCTTACAAATCTAGGCAACTGTTTTAGCTAGCTATCTAGCTAGCAATGGCAATCATGTTAGCATATTTCTTACTGAGATTACTGTTCTAAAATATGTTATTGGGCTTAAAATAATCCATTCTGAAACTTTCAGATGAAGTTTGTCTGTGATTTGCTTTCAGGAGTTTTTCCTCTTTTAACTGCCCTGAGTTTAAGACTGGGTTTAGCGGTCTTGGGATTAAAAACATTTCCAATAACTTTATTTTCAAGAATCTAATTTTCTATCCAGCTATCTGCTTAACTTTCTTCTTAAGTCTAGAAATGTGTAACATCTAGACCTCAGACCTATTTCTGCTTTATCATTCCAACGTCCCTTCACCATCACCAATAACAGCTTTTCTCCCTGATAGCTTCCTATATTCATCCAGGCTGCGTCCCAAATGGCACCCATTTCCCTGTAAAGTGCACTACTTTTGATCAGGGTGACAAAACGTTTTGAAACAGGGAGGTTCTATACATTAACTTATCCAATAGGACAAATGTATCTGTTGCTAAATGTTTAGCTATGTGTGCCCTACTGAACACGGCCCTGCAATATGTACTCTTTGAAGCATAACCTCTAAAACTAGAAATGAACCTCCACTTCTCAGAATCCCGCAGTTGATGGGAACAGATAACGTCTAACTTGTGCTGAAATGGCAAACAGCAGGCTTTCAATTACATAAATAAATCTCAGAATTAGTCAACAACAACAACTGTTTCTCGCTCTCCTGTGCCCACCCTTACGGGCCCTGGTCAAAAGTCGTGCACTATATAGGCAATAGGGTGCCATTTGGGACTCAGGCTGTGTTCCTGACCACGTCAGCTAGCCCGGAGAGACGTTAGTATCACATGAGTGGTCGACAGACCTTTAGGTCTAACACTCTCCTCTCCTCTCCTCTCCTCTCCTCTCCTCTCCTCTCCTCTCCTCTCCTCTCCTCTCCTCTCCTCTCCTCTCCTCTCCTCTCCTCTCCTCTCCTCTCCTCTCCTCTCCTCTCCTCTCCTCTCCCCTCCCCTCCCCTCCCCTCTAGCATTGCCAGATAGAGAAACCACCTGGTTATGCCTAGCTACACATTCTGAATGTGTCTGTATCAGCAGTATAGGCTTATATCGAGGGTAGTAGTGACCCCAAACTGTTCACATCCTTCTTGTTGGGGCGGGGGGGAGAACATTGTGCAGTTTTAAAGCATGTTCATATAATAGCTGAGTGACTCAACAAAATCAACATGGGCCCCGTGAGGGTTGAGGCCCCTGGGCACGTAATCTGGCCATGATGACTACAAGATGTATATAGCTGGTTAGCTATAGTCAACTTATTATGGGAAGCTTGTGTAAGACTACCTGAAACATTTGACAAGTTAAACAATTTAAAGGCAATGCTACCAAATACTATGTGATACACCCCTATATCAATACACATTTGATACAGCCCTATATCAATACATATCTGATACAGCCCTATGTCAATACATATCTGATACAGCCCTATATCAATACATATCTGATACAGCCCTATATCAATACATATCTGATACAGCCCTATGTCAATACATATCTGATACAGCCCTATATCAATACATATCTGATACAGCCCTATGTCAATACATATCTTATACAGCCCTATGTCAATACATATCTGATACAGCCCTATGTCAATACATATCTGATACAGCCCTATGTCAATACATATCTGATACAGCCCTATGTCAATACATGTGTGATACAGCCCTATATCAATACATATCTGATACAGCCCTATATCAATACATATCTGATACAGCCCTATATCGATACAAATATGGTACAGCCCTATAAACTATTTGTTCGTTTTAAAAACCTTTTGTTTTATAGCTTGGAAAATAAAGCTGTAGGTAGACAGTGGCAGCATGCTGGTATTACACTCTGTTAGTGGTCCTCTGATCCAACCAGTTTGGTTGGCCTTCTTTACTAATTTACACACTAGATAGGGGAGACAACAGAGGTAGATTGATACTCCCTATCAATATCATTACTACCAGCCCTACCATTCCCCACATAGAGACAGTGTGTTCAAAGTGAGGGGTTTTACAGGTGGGATCAGTTTGGTCTAGACCTGCTCTATTTATTTCCACTTCCTAGATAGGCCAGCCAGCAGGTGGAGATTGAGTATCGATCCCTTCACCTCCTCCAGAGTGTCAGTGATCCCTTGTGAGAGGAGGGATTCTACAGATGGGATCAGATATGATATATAGTATGTAGACCTATATTAGTGGATCTGGGTGGAATGTTACCCCTGATCTAGTTCTGATACCTTTACATAACCTGACAGCATCTACTCTGTTCCTAGTGCCTGTCCTGACAGCATCTACTCTGTTACTTGTGCCTGTCCTGACAGCATCTACTCTGTTACTTGTGCCTGTCCTGACAGCATCTACTCTGTTCCTTGTGCCTGTCCTGACAGCATCTACTCTGTTCCTTGTGCCTGTCCTGACAGCATCTACTCTGTTCCTTGTGCCTGTCCTGACAGCATCTACTCTGTTCCTTGTGCCTGTCCTGACAGCGGCTACTCTGTTCCTAGTGCCTGTCCTGACAGCGGCTACTCTGTTCCTAGTGCCTGTCCTGACAGCGGCTACTCTGTTCCTAGTGCCTGTCCTGACAGCGGCTACTCTGTTCCTAGTGCCTGTCCTGACAGCGGCTACTCTGTTCCTAGTGCCTGTCCTGACAGCGGCTACTCTGTTCCTAGTGCCTGTCCTGACAGCGGCTACTCTGTTCCTAGTGACTGTCCTGACGGCGACTTCTCTGTACCTAGTGACTGTCCTGACGGTGACTTCTCTGTACCTAGTGACTGTCCTGACGGCGACTTCTCTGTACCTAGTGACTGTCCTGACAGCATATACTCTGTTCCTAGTGACTGTCCTGACAGCATATACTCTGTTCCTAGTGACTGTCCTGACAGCGGATACTCTGTTCCTAGTGCCTGTCCTGACAGCAGAAACTCTGGATTGTTACTTACCTGACCATGGCTCTGCACACGCTTACATTTTGTGTGTGCTTGCACACTTGCATTTCGTGTGTGTGTGTGTCTCTCTGTCTGTCTGTTTGTTGAACACAGTCAGACTGTACAGTAATTGCCTCAGTGATCCTGTTTAATGACTATAGTCAGCTAAACATAATGACTGGAGAGTTCTCTCTATATTAATGACTGTAGTCAGCTAAACCAAACGACTGGAGAGTTCTCTCTATATTAATGACTGTAGTCAGCTAAACATAATGACTGGAGAGTTCTCTCTATATTAATGACTGTAGTCAGCTAAACCAAACGACTGGAGAGTTCTCTCTATATTAATGACTGTAGTCAGCTAAACCAAACGACTGGAGAGTTCTCTCTATATTAATGACTGTAGTCAGCTTAACATAATGACTGGAGTTCTCTCTATATTAATGACTGTAGTCAGCTTAACATAATGACTGGAGTTCTCTCTATATTAATGACTGTAGTCAGCTAAACATAATGACTGGAGTTCTCTCTATATTAATGACTGTAGTCAGCTAAACCAAACGACTGGAGAGTTCTCTCTATATTAATGACTGTAGTCAGCTTAACCAAACGACTGGAGAGCTCTCTCTATATTAATGACTGTAGTCAGCTAAACCAAACGACTGGAGAGTTCTCTCTATATTAATGACTGTAGTCAGCTAAACATAATGACTGGAGTTCTCTCTATATTAATGACTGTAGTCAGCTTAACATAATGACTGGAGTTCTCTCTATATTAATGACTGTAGTCAGCTAAACATAATGACTGGAGAGTTCTCTCTATATTAATGACTGTAGTCAGCTAAACCAAACGACTGGAGAGTTCTCTCTATATTAATGACTGTAGTCAGCTAAACCAAACGACTGGAGAGTTCTCTCTATATTAATGACTGTAGTCAGCTAAACCAAACGACTGGAGAGTTCTCTCTATATTAATGACTGTAGTCAGCTAAACCAAACGACTGGAGAGTTCTCTCTATATTAATGACTGTAGTCAGCTAAACATAATGACTGGAGTTCTCTCTATATTAATGACTGTAGTCAGCTAAACCAAACGACTGGAGAGTTCTCTCTATATTAATGACTGTAGTCAGCTTAACATAATGACTGGAGTTCTCTCTATATTAATGACTGTAGTCAGCTAAACATAATGACTGGAGTTCTCTCTATATTAATGACTGTAGTCAGCTAAACATAATGACTGGAGTTCTCTCTATATTAATGACTGTAGTCAGCTAAACCAAACGACTGGAGAGTTCTCTCTATATTAATGACTGTAGTCAGCTTAACATAATGACTGGAGTTCTCTCTATATTAATGACTGTAGTCAGCTTAACATAATGACTGGAGAGTTCTCTCTATATTAATGACTGTAGTCAGCTAAACATAATGACTGGAGAGTTCTCTCTATATTAATGACTGTAGTCAGCTAAACATAATGACTGGAGTTCTCTCTATATTAATGACTGTAGTCAGCTTAACATAATGACTGGAGAGTTCTCTCTATATTAATGACTGTAGTCAGCTAAACATAATGACTGGAGAGTTCTCTCTATATTAATGACTGTAGTCAGCTAAACATAATGACTGGAGAGTTTGGACTGGGTCTCTGAATGAATCTGATAGAGGCTCCAGAGACCCAACTGTAATGATATTGAAATCACACATAGGTTAAATAACTCTACTGTAAGCAGTTGTCTGCATTCTCCTGCTATGTCCCAGCCACCGTCTCCACTGGATATGTGAATTGACCCTAAACAATGAAAGATCACTCTCCTGCTTTCCTTACATCTGTTAAAGCTCAAGTTCAATTCCCCTCCTCCCGCTATCTTCTTCTTCCAAGGTATGGGAAGGTCGGTGGCGAGTTATCCCCCATGACGTGCTGCCTGAGTGGCTGAAGGACAATGAGTATCTCCGCCACGGGCACCGGCCGCCCATGCCCTCTTTCAGGGCCTGCTTCAAGAGCATCTTCAGGATCCACACTGAGACTGGCAACATCTGGACTCACCTGCTGGGTAAGAGAGGGGTCAAGGGACACACACACCAAGCTAGCATTTAAACTCAAACACATTTTTCAAACAAAGCTAGCAAATGAATGTCTTTGGTGGTGACATTTACTTTGGTTTGAGTGACTTAACAGCTAATTAGATCACAGAGCAGTGGTTCCCAACCTTTTCCATTCCGGGGACCACCAAATCTGTCAAAAGAGGTGCACAGAGAGGGGGTGGGAGTAGAGGGGGAGAGAGAGGGGGTGGGAGTAGAGGGGGAGAGAGAGGGGGTGGGAGTAGAGGGGGAGAGAGAGGGGGTAGAGGGAGAGAGAGGGGGTAGAGGGAGAGAGAGGGGGTAGAGGGAGAGAGAGGGGGTAGAGGGAGAGAGAGGGGGTAGAGGGAGAGAGAGAGGGTATAGGGAGAGAGAGGGGGTAGAGGGAGAGAGAGGGGGTAGAGGGAGAGAGAGGGGGTATAGGGAGAGAGAGGGGGTAGAGGGAGAGAGAGGGGGTAGAGGGAGAGAGAGGGGGTATAGGGAGAGAGAGGGGGTGGGAGGAGAGGGAGGGAGAGGGGGTAGAGGGAGAGAGAGGGGGTATAGGGAGAGAGAGGGGGTGGGAGGAGAGGGAGGGAGAGGGGGTAGAGGGAGGGAGAGGGGGTAGAGGGAGGGAGAGGGGGTAGAGGGAGGGAGAGGGGGTAGAGGGAGGGAGAGGGGGTAGAGGGAGAGAGAGGGGGTAGAGGGAGAGAGAGGGGGTAGAGGGAGAGAGAGGGGGTAGAGGGAGAGAGAGGGGGTGGGAGTAGAGGGAGAGGGTGGGAGGGGGTGAGAGTGGAGGGAGGGGGTGGGTGGGAGTGGAGGGGGTGAGAGTGAAGGGAGAGGGAAGGGGTGAGAGGGGGTGAGAGTGGAGGGAGGGGGTGGGAGTAGAGGGAGAGGGAGGGAGGGGGAGGGGAGTAGAGGGAGGGAGGGGGTGAGAGTGGAGGGAGAGGGAGGGAGGGGGAGAGAGTGGAGGGAGGGTTAGGGAGGGGGAGGGAGTAGAGGGAGAGGGAGGGAGGGGGAGGGGAGTAGAGGGAGAGGGAGGGGATGAAACGGTTACCGTAGGCAGACCTGGCTCTCAAGAGAAGACAGGCTATTTGCACACTGCCCACAAAATGAGGTGGAAACAAGAAAAGGGCAACCAGTGAAGAACAAACACTGTTGTAAATACAACCCATATTTATGTTGATTTATTTTCCCATTTGTACTTTAACTATTTGCACATTGTTACAACACTGTATATAGACGTAATATGACATTTGAAATGCCTTTATTCTTTTGGAACTTCTGTGAGTGTAATGTTTACTGTTAATTTTTATTGTTTATTTCACTTTTGTGCTCTTGCTTTGGCAATGTTAACATACGTTTGTTTCCCATGCCAATAAAGCCCTTACATTGAATTGAATTAGCAGGCCACAGCTGAGCCACCGACACAGAAGATGAACACAGTGTTTACTACTGTATTTCTCTCTTTATAGAATGGTATATTTAATCTGCCATGTCATAACATCCTACCCTAATCAGCAGTAATGGAGTTAATGTTCCCTGCTCTCTGCTCTAGCACTCTGCTGCTTCCATCCTGATGGGTTTAAGATGCTAAACACACACTCACTCTGTCTGAGTCAGACTAAGGACCGGCCAATACACAGACAGAATAACATGAGGTCTGCTCCTTGCTCACACGTTCAGAAATAATACGGTAATGTGGGAGCATGGCAAACCATGCACACACACACAGTCTATACACACACACAGTCTATACAAACACACAGTCTATACACACACACAGTCTATACACACACACAGTCTATACACACACACAGTCTATACACAGACTATATACACACAGACTATATACACACAGACTATATACACACAGACTATACACACACACAGTCTATACACACACACAGTCTATACACACACACAGTCTATACACACACACAGTCTATACACACACACAGTCTATACACACACACAGTCTATACACACACACAGTCTATACACAGACTATATACACACAGACTATACACACACAGTCTATACACACACAGTCTATACACACACACAGTCTATACACACAGACTATACACACACACACAGTCTATACACACAGACTATACACACACACACAGTCTATACACACAGTCTATACACACAGTCTATACACACACACAGACTATACACACACACAGACTATACACACACACAGACTATACACACACACAGTCTATACACACACACAGTCTATACACACACACACAGTCTATACACACACACACAGTCTATACACACACAAACAGTCTATACACACACACACAGTCTATGCACACACACACAGTCTATACACACACAAACAGTCTATACACACACACACAGTCTATGCACACACAAACAGTCTATACACACACAAACAGTCTATACACACACACAGTCTATACACACACTCTCTACCGCACCAGCGCAGATGCATTGTGCATTAAGTAAGGACCGGGCCTTTGAGTAAACAGAGAACGTAGTGTTCACATAGACCCGTTTATCTGGGTTAGGGTTAGACTATTTAACTGGGTCAGGGTTGGACCCATTCGACTGGGTTAGGGTTGGACCCATTTAACTGGGTTAGGGTTAGACTATTCAACTGGGTTAGGGTTGGACTATTCAACTGGGTTAGGGTTGGACTATTCAACTGGGTTAGGGTTAGACTATTCAACTGGGTTAGGGTTAGACTATTCAACTGGGTTAGGGATAGACTATTTAACTGGGTTAGGGTTAGACTGAAATAAATCATTCTCTCTACTATTATTCTGACATTTCACATTCTTAAAATAAAGTGGTGATCCTAACTGACCTAAGACAGGGAATTTTTACTAGGATTAAATGTCAGGAATTGTGAAAAACTGAGTTTAAATGTATTTGTCTAAGGTGTATGTAAACTTCCGACTTCAACTGTATGTAGTACAACCACAGATGGATGTAGTACAACCACAGATGGATGTAGTACAACCACAGTTGTCTGAAAGCAGAAAGAAGCCCACAGTCCTCTTGACAAGGTTGTTGTGGTGTTATAACACAGGTCTACACCCTGAGGTCACAGTCAGTCAGTCACTGTCTCAGTCTTAGTCAGTGTCAGTCACTCTGTCACACTCTGTCAGTCAGTCTCAGTGTTAGTCAGTCTCAGTGTTAGTCAGTCTCAGTGTTAGTCAGTCTCACTGTCAGTCAGTCACTTTCAGTCAGTCACTGTCAGTCTGTCAGTCAGTCACTGTCAGTCACTCAGTGTCAGTCACTCAGTGTCAGTCACTCAGTCTCTGTCACTCAGTCTGTCAGTCTCAGTCAGTCAGTGGACTGGACTTGAGGACACACACCTCTGACGTTAGAAGACACACACATTGTGACTCAGCCTGACTGAATCAAGGAGGGAATCAAACACCAACCACACACTGTGTTCTCTTCCCATCACTGCTTCTAGTGTTCACTTTTAGTATCACAACTCAGATTATTTAGTCTCTTCCCACAGCCACTGGCAAGCAAGACTGTAAACCTAAAATATTTGTAATCTATAGTATATTTGACCAAAGTTGAGCTAGCCAGGTCATAACTTTGAACAGGAGCCCATATGATCAGTATGATTGAACGTGTACACATCTGAGAGCAGGAGCCCATATGATCAGTATGATTGAACGTGTACACATCTGAGAGCAGGAGCCCATATGATCAGTATGATTGAACGTGTACACATCTGAGAGCAGGAGCCCATATGATCAGTATGATTGAACGTGTACACATCTGAGAGCAGGAGCCCATATGATCAGTATGATTGAACATCTGAGAGCTCAGGCTGACCTCTTTCTTAATAGTAGGATCACATACTAAAACGTATTGTTTCTGATTCACTTCATTTTAAATGATGAAATATGAATATATTTCTCTCTCCCTCTCCTTCCTCCAGGCTGTCTGTTCTTCCTGTGCCTGGGCATCATGTACATGTTTCGCTCCAACATGTACTTTGCTGCCCCGTTCCAGGAGAAGATAGTGATCGGGATCTTCTTCATCGGAGCCATCCTCTGTCTCTCCTTCTCCTGGCTCTTCCACACCGTCTACTGCCACTCCGAGGGCGTCTCGCGTGTCTTTTCCAAGTAAGACCATGGTTCTATTTGCCTTGCATATACCTGACTCAAGACTGCACCACATGTGTTGATAGCAGAACCAGTGTCATACTTTAATTGGGGTTACACTTGATTTGTCTTGCGTTTGCACTTTTGGGACTATTCCGTTGGTTCCATTGGTTGAAACAGTCGATGGAGCAGATGTTTAGTCATCCGTCTAACCTCTCTCTTTCTGTCAATAAAACTAAAATATATACATTTCTAATTGCTTTATTGGCATGACGTCACAATATAAATATTGCCTAAGCGTACTTTGGAAAAGGAATGATTGATTAACAATTCATTTCTTTCATCCAGATCATTCATCTGTATCTCTCTCTCTCCAGACTGGACTACTCAGGCATAGCCTTCCTGATCATGGGCTCCTTTGTTCCGTGGCTGTACTACTCTTTCTACTGCTCTCCCAACCCCAGGTTAATCTACCTGGTGGTAGTCTGTATACTAGGAGTCTCTGCAATCATCGTCTCACAATGTGACTTCTTCGCTAAGCCCCAGTACCGCGGCGTCAGAGCAGGTCAGTCACTGTGTGTGTGTATACGTGAGCTTTTATTTTGGAATCCAAACTGTTAGATTCATTCAATCTATCCATCTTTGTGTGTGTATCAGTCCCTTCTCAGTCTCTACTCCCCTGCCCAAAGTATGCCATGAACATAGCTAGCTGTAGCTCCTCCCACACAGACACACACACCCTCTCCCTCCACTTTGTGTTTTATGGAGCCCATTAAACTGGTGCTCATCAGTCCTCTGTGACATTTATGGGGTCATTTGTCCCAGCGGGCCATTGCCAGACCCAGGGACATGTCTGTGTTCAGATGAGGTGGCTGCCAGGCAGGGTAGTACGGGAGGGTCATACCCTTCATCACTCTCTGTCTTCCACTTTCTCACTCTGTCTATCATTCTCATTCTCTGTTGCTCTCTCTCTGTTGCTCTCTCTCTGTCGCTCTCTCTGTCGCTCTCTCTGTCGCTCTCTCTGGCTCTCTCTCTGTTGCTCTCTCTCTGTCGCTCTCTCTGTTGCTCTCTCTCTGTCGCTCTCTCTGTCGCTCTCTCTGTCGCTCTCTCTGTCGCTCTCTCTGCCGCTGTCGCTCTCTCTGTCTCTGTCGCTCTCTCTCTGTCGCTCTCTCTCTGTCGCTCTCTCTCTGTCGCTCTCTCTCTCTCTCTGTCGCTCTCTCTGTCTCTGTCGCTCTCTCTGTCTCTGTCGCTCTCTCTGTCTCTGTCGCTCTCTCTGTCTCTGTCGCTCTCTCTGTCTCTGTCGCTCACTCTGTCTCTGTCGCTCACTCTGTCTCTGTCGCTGTCTCTGTCGCTCTCGCTCTCTGTCGCTCTCGCTCTCTGTCGCTCTCGCTCTCTGTCGCTCTCGCTCTGTCGCTCTCGCTCTGTCGCTCTCTCTCTGTCGCTCTCTCTCTGTCGCTCTCTCTCTGTCGCTCTCTCTCTCTCTGTCGCTCTCTCTCTCTCTGTCGCTCTCTCTCTCTCTGTCGCTCTCTCTCTCTCTGTCGCTCTCTCTCTCTCTGTCGCTCTCTCTCTCTCTGTCGCTCTCTCTCTCTCTGTCGCTCTCTCTCTCTCTGTCGCTCTGTCGCTCTCTCTGTCGCTGTCGCTCTCTCTGTCGCTGTCGCTCTCTCTGTCGCTGTCGCTCTCTGTCGCTGTCGCTCTCTCTGTCGCTGTCGCTCTCTGTCGCTGTCGCTCTCTCTGTCGCTGTCGCTCTCTCTGTCGCTGTCGCTCTCTCTGTCGCTGTCGCTCTCTCTGTCGCTGTCGCTCTCTCTGTCGCTGTCGCTCTCTCTGTCGCTGTCGCTCTCTCTGTCGCTGTCGCTCTCTCTGTCGCTGTCGCTCTCTCTGTCGCTGTCGCTCTCTCTGTCGCTGTCGCTCTCTCTGTCGCTGTCGCTCTCGCTGTCGCTCTCGCTGTCGCTCTCTCTGTCGCTGTCGCTCTCTC
Organism: Thymallus thymallus; assembly: GCA_023634145.1. Taxonomy (NCBI): domain Eukaryota; kingdom Metazoa; phylum Chordata; class Actinopteri; order Salmoniformes; family Salmonidae; genus Thymallus; species Thymallus thymallus. The sequence goes on from CM042421.1 coordinate 3,641,482, forward strand.
TCTCGCTGTCGCTCTCTCTCTCGCTGTCGCTCTCTCTCTCGCTGTCGCTCTCTCTCTCGCTGTCGCTCTCTCTCTCGCTGTCTCTCTCGCTGTCGCTCTCTCTCTGTCGCTCTCTCTCTGTCGCTCTCTCTCTGTCGCTCTCTCTCTCTGTCGCTCTCTCTCTGTCGCTCTCTCTCTGTCGCGCTCTCTCTGTCGCGCTCTCTCTGTCGCGCTCTCTCTGTCGCGCTCTCTCTGTCGCGCTCTCTCTGTCGCGCTCTCTCTGTCGCGCTCTCTCTGTCGCGCTCTCTCTGTCGCTCTCTCTCTCTCGGTCGCTCTCTCGGTCGCTCTCTCGGTCGCTCTCTCTGTCGCTCTCTCTCGGTCTCTGTCGCTCTCTCTCGGTCTCTGTCGCTCTCTCTCGGTCTCTGTCGCTCTCTCTCGGTCTCTGTCGCTCTCTCTCGGTCTCTGTCGCTCTCTGTCTGCTCTCTGTCGCTCTCTGTCTGCTCTCTCTGTCTCTGTCGCTCTCTCTGTGTCTCTGTCGCTCTCTCTGTGTCTCTGTCGCTCTCTCTGTGTCTCTGTCGCTCTCTCTGTGTCTCTGTCGCTCTCTCTGTGTCTCTGTCGCTCTCTCTGTGTCTCTGTCGCTCTCTCTGTGTCTCTGTCGCTCTCTCTGTGTCTCTGTCGCTCTCTCTGTGTCTCTCTCTCTCTGTGTCTCTCTCTCTCTGTGTCGCTCTGTCTCTGTCGCTCTGTCTCTGTCGCTCTGTCTCTGTCGCTCTGTCTCTGTCGCTCTGTCTCTGTCGCTCTGTCTCTGTCGCTCTGTCTCTGTTCTCTCTGTCGCTCTCTCTCTGTTCTCTCTATGTCGCTCTCTCTCTGTCTCTCTCGCTGAATACAGTGGCCAGTCATGTGTATTAAATAAACAGAAAGATATTGTTGAGAGTAAAGTTAGTTGTCAGGTGTAACCCCTCAGGTCTGTACAATCCGCTGGCTGTCTCCCCAGAGGACCATTTGGGATGATGTTTCTACACGCATGTCTCTCAGGTGTTGGTTTCTCTCTCCTCTCCCAAGGAGTGTTTGTAGGTCTGGGTCTGAGCGGTGTGGTCCCCACCCTGCACTTTGTCATCACTGAGGGCTTGCTGAGAGCCACTACTATGGGTCAGATGGGCTGGCTCCTCCTCATGGCTACTCTCTACATCTCTGGAGCCTGCATCTACGCAGCACGTATCCCAGAGAGGTTCTTCCCAGGGAAATGTGACATCTGGGTAGGTAGAAGTAGAGAACCTCTGGGCTCAGACCCATGGACACACACACACACACACACACACACACACACACACACACACATACATACACCCTTTAAACCCCCTATGCTCCTTTGAGATCCCTCTTTTAAAGTCTCTGAGATCTCTTCTAGCCAAGGTAGACAAAATAATGGGCAACTGGGCATTTTTATACATGACCCTAAGCATGATGGGATATTAATTACCTGCTTTTAATTTACTTTGGATCCCTCAGCCCTTAAATGTTTCATATATTTTGGCAATTGCGTAGAGAATATGGTTCCATTTGGCACGTAGTGGGCGGGTGGTTATTACCCACCCTGGAACAGTGTGTTACAGTGCTTTAGGACAGTACTGTGTGTGTGTCTCAGTGCAGTGTGTGGGGGATTATTACCTCACATTGATGGTTGACAGTCAGTCCCAACATGAGCCCTGTGTTACCCACGTAGAAAGGAGGAGACGACAGAGCCATAATGTTACATCGCTGAGTTAGATGGATAATGTATCGTGGCAGGTATATGGTCTACACCAACTCCTCCATGACATAGTCTGGGTCTGCTGTTTACACACACACACACACACACCAGATGTTTACATGGATGTAGGAAGACTCCCCTAATCCCTCTTTTGGGAATGTGTGGAATCCCAACAGTTATTTCACAATCACGGTTCTCTTCTTGGAATGTCCTCATTCAGAATAATGCAGCATTTCCCAAACTCGGTCCTCGGGCAAAAAACTAAACCAAACTTGTGTTCCCGAGGACCGAGTTTGGGAAACCCTGGACTAATGCTTCCTGCGTCTTAAGGGCTCACCTGGATGTACGGCTGACTGTGGACCATCTTTATGTATTTGGAGATATGGGCTGTTTTAGAGATTACTAACATATAGAGCACATGAATGTTAACCTGGTCCCAGATCTGTTTGTTCCCTTGTCTACTCCATGGCTGTCCTTGTCAAGCCAAACATGACAATGAGTGAAGGAGTTGTCTTGGCTACACTAATGTAGGCCTGTACAGAGGCTGAATCAGATCTTCACTGATCATCCCTCTCTCCCTCTCTCCTTCCTTCCAGTTCCACTCTCATCAGCTGTTTCACGTCCTGGTGGTGGCGGGGGCGTTTGTCCATTTCCATGGCGTGTCCAACCTGCAGGCGTTCCGCTACGCGGCCGGGGCGGGCTGTGAAGAGGACAATGCCCTGTGAAGCTCCTGCACCCCACGCTGACACACCACCAGGGGGAGACATACGCATAACGCACACACACACATACAGACACGGGAGACTGATGACCGCGCAAATATATATATATATACATACACACACACTGACTCCCCCGTAGCGACACGTCTCTCTGTACATGTCGACAGGATACCCCTTAGAGGACAAAAAGACAAGGTTTTCTTTTCAGTCTTGTTTGTTTTTCTTCTCCTCTCTCCATCTTGTTTTGATTAACTGCATCAAGGGGTTTGGACATTTGAGACTGCCCCCCCACCCACCTAAAAACAATGTTGTGAATTTTTAGTAATTTGTAGAACTGATCATGGTTGTTATGGTTATCATAATTATAAACGTTGTGCTCATGGAACAAAAAAAATACAATGTGGGGGGGGTTCTTAATGCCGTAGTGGTGGAAAGAAAAGCTTTACAAAAAAAGAAAATAATTTAATTATTGTGTGAAAAGGTTTTGTTTTTGTCCATGAAAAGGGTGTAGTGGGGGTCGGGGAGGCTAGCCGCTTTTCAGAGTTTTTCATGTAAATAAGATTTCTAAATTTGGGGTTATATAGATTTGTATTAAATATATATAACACAAAAAAAAAATTATACAAAAAATGTTGATAATGACGAGATATTGTAGGAAAAAAATCTTTAAAGATGATGTGGCAACAACCAACCAACCACCATTATGTATAAACCCATCATTTGGTCAGAGGGGGCAGTAAAGTGCTGAATATAGGAGAACCACACACTGTTGAAGGGAGCTATCGCACAAAGTGTGAAGCGGCGAGGGAGATCAAGAAAGGAGAAATGGAGGAGGGTCGGCAAGGGTTAAACCCTAGGGTGGAGAGACGACCTGTGATTGGCTGAGGTAGAGCCCCAGTTGACAAATCAGGTGCTGAATTCCGTTCATATTCTTTTCAAAAGCAGTGCACTACGTGGTGAATAGGGTGCTATTTGGGACACAGAGCGGTGTATATCTATATGTAGCTACTTTATCTCATTCCATTAGACTAATGTGACATCTAGTGTGTCTGACTAGTGTCAACACGGCCCGCACGCCCTAACATTGGAAACCCAACGTCCGGTTTGTCCAAAATGGCATCCTATTTCCCTTTTATAGTGCACTTATTTTGGCCAGAGCCCCAGCATAGGTCAAAAGTAGTACACAGTATTGTGGATAGGGTGCCATTCCTGATGCATTTCAGTTTTGTCAAACCCAAATTTAAACCAACATCGGTGAAAAGTTGTCCGTTTTGTGTCCTCTTACCAAGTCAGCCTAGACTCTTTATTATTTTGTTTTAGTCTGGCATAAAGTGACTTTGTACCCCGTTTTGTGTTAAGTGTGTGATTCATTGACTTTAAAGCTACATCCCAAATTGTACCCTATTCCCTATATAGTGCACCACTTTTGACCAGGTAGTGCACTATATAGGGAATAGGGTGTCATTTAGGACTCTGAATTAAAAACAGAAGCTCAATATTTCAGAACAAAATATGCATCTCAAAATGTGTTTGATTATTATTTTGTATGCTATTATTTTGTCAAATATTCCTTATCATTACAGGCTTTAAGTTAGATTGTTTTTTTTTCTCCACAACCGTTGTGATTGGGTCTGTTTTTTGGGGAGTTTTTTTAATCTTTTGAGGGCGTGTATGTGATTGAAAAGATTGAAACATGTAATACCGGACTGACTCAGAGGGGCGTCACAATCACTGTCTTTTTTTCTACAGTGAGGCTCTGGGTATCTGTTTGGAGCTTTGTGTATTAGGGCTCGGTTAAATCCATCGCCCAGCGCGATTTGACATTTTAAAGCGATCTTCCCGCGTTCGCGGAGACTGCATTCATGGTAAACGCTGTATATGTCGGCTCAATGTGAACTTCGGCGATATGGATTGAATTGAGCCCTTAGTTAATGTGTATCATATCTACTTTCTAGACATGTATCTATGCCACGGTGCATAGCTGTTCTGAGGCTGAGAGGCTTCTCTCTCCACTTCAGATTCATCTGCCACACACCTGCTCAGTCTAACTGCTTCTGTACCTGTCTCTCAAGTTCAAACACTAACAGACATGTATTCGTTGTGCAGGTATACAGGCGGTGCGTTTGAGACCTTGATCAGTTTCACTAGTTTAAACACTAACAGACATGTATTCGTTGTGCAGGTATACAGGCGGTGCGTTTGAGACCTTGATCAGTTTCACTAGTTTAAACACTAACAGACATGTATTCGTTGTGCAGGTATACAGGCGGTGCGTTTGAGACCTTGATCAGTTTCACTAGAGTATAGTGGTCCCACCTAGCTTGGTTTCCAGGCCAACTAATGCCATGACATTGGAAGTCAGAAGTTTGCTTAAGACTGTACAGATCTGGCAACTAGGCCAGACAGTGTAGTCAGACCTTAACTCCTCTACAACACAGAGTTATACGGAGTGTTTTATTTGCGCCTCTATTGGAGTTAAACGGCTTATATACACATAATCAGGGAGGCAGTTTCCACTCTTGACTCTTTTAAGGGGAAGGAGATTTTCCTCCCGTCCTTCTCTTGGTTTTGGGTCCTTGATAGCCTGGCCTGTTTGTGCTGTTTTGCCAACTCATTGTCAGACGGTGACCATAGGAGTTGGCTAGACGGCACAAAGAGACGTGGGTCCAGGCTAGGTCCTTAATGCTCTGTGTTGACTATATATTTCTTAACTTCTCAATCTTCAGCCCAGAGTTACGAGGCCTTCGTTTTCATTTCAACAGTAAAAGACATCAAAGGAAAACATCTGTTTTGGTTTTTGCTTTTTCTTTTTGGGGGGGGGCGTATTATAACATTAATTAATTTGTTTTGGTTTGAGTTTTTCTTTTGGGAAGTGTGTATTGTTTGTTGTTGAAGCACATGTCCAGTGGTGACTGTGATTGCAATAGGCCTTTATATCTGCTGTATTGTTCTAATAAAAGGTTTTGGATTCTGTGAAAGTTTGATGTATTTATTTGGCTTTCTGATATCTAATACTTTATGTTCATGTCTTGAGGTGCCTTTCAAACATCATTTATTGTGGGATTTTATCAGACATTCCTTTATTTATTCTGCAGTTTTCTGTAGTGGCATGTTTTTTTTTTTTTACTATAGTTTTCCAGCCCAGTTTGTAGGCCTACATGATATTTCATTAGGTTGTTGCCATCTAGTGGTGACATTAGGTATAACAGTATATACCTTCTGAGGCCTGCATCCATGTGAAATACTGTGGCTCCATCTCAATTGGTCTTTCCACAATACCTCTCGATCTCCTGGCCTCCTCAACAGCACTGGAAAAGGTCAACACTCCATCCCCTCTGACCTTTTCCAATGGGGTTTGAGGAATAGAGGATAGATTCATTGAGTTTCTGTGCATTACTGTCCCATGGCATCTAGTAGAAGCTTCTGGGATGACTCTCACCTTGTCCACTAGAGGTCATGAGTTCACTGCTTTCTCATTGTGTCTCTTGTTCAAGTGGATGTAGTGGGGTGAGAAGCTAGATTGGATTCCAGTGTTACATTTTTTTAAACTAGTAGGTAGGCTTGGATAACGTAGCTGTCACGTCATTCATTGGCTGTGCCTTTCTCTGTTCTACAACATTGCCCCACGTGCAAGTGTCTGCCGCTCCAGAGTCTAATCTCAAACATATGCAGTGATGTTTGATATGTGAAGACTGTGGTGGTAAGGATCTTACCCACTGAGTTCAAGCCCTGGGTGGTAAGGATCCTGCCCACTGACTGCAGGGTGCTGAGTTCAAGCCCTGGGTGGTAAGGATCATGCAGGGTGCTGAGTTCAAGCCCTGGGTGGTAAGGATCCTGCTCACTGAGTTCAAGCCCTGGGTGGTAAGGATCCTGCAGGGTGCTGAGTTCAAGCCCTGGGTGTGGCATTGGTGTGTGACTCAGAGGGGCTGCCACTCAATGAAAATCTCAGAGTAGGTTATGGAAATAACCTTCTGGAAAAAGTGGGCACGGGCACACTCCAACGCTCAGACATAATTTACAAACAAAGCATTCATGTTTAGTGAGTCTGCCAGATCAGAGGCAGTAGATGACCAGGGATGTTCTCTTGATAAGTGTGTGAACTGGACCATATTTCTGTTCTGCTAAGCATTCAAAATGTAGTACTTTTGGGTGTCAGGGAAAATGTATGGAGTAAAAAGTATATTTTCTTTATAAATGTAGTAAAGTAAAAGTAGTCAAAAATATACAGCGGGTGAAATAAGTATTGAACACGTCACCATTTTGTTGTTGGTAACAACCCAAGTAATCCATACATACAAAGAAACCAAAAAAAAGTTATGTGTAATAATGTGAAATGACACAGGGAAAAAGTATTGAACACATGAAGAAAGGGAGGTTCAAAAAGGCATGGAAAGCCAAGTCAACAGCTGAAAACTATCAGTAATTGAAAAGCAATCCAGCCCCCTGTCAGTGCAAATTAATATCAGCTGATTCAGTCCCAACTGATGGCCTACAAAAAGGTCTCATTGCCAAGGTGTCGCACAAGACACATCTCATGATGGGTAAAAGCAAAGAGCTGTCTCAAGACATTCGCAACCTAATTGTTGCAAAACATAATGATGGCATTGGTTATAGGCGCATTTCTAAGCTTCTGAATGTTCCAGTGAGCACTGTTGGGGCCATAATACGGAAGTGGAAAGACAATCATTTCACCATAAATTTGCCTCGATCAGGTGCTCCTTGCAAGATTTCTGACAGAGGAGTGAAAATAATAATCAGAAGAGTTGTCCAAGAGCCAAGGACCACTTGTGGAGAGCATCAAAAAGACCTGCAATTAGCAGGTACTGTTGTCTCAAAGAAAACAGTAAGTAATGCACTCCACCGCCATGGCCTGTATGCACGCTCACCACGCAAGACTCCATTGCTGAAAAAAAAGCATGTTGAAGCTCGTTTAAAGTTTGCTGCACAACATTTGGAAAAGCCAGTGAAATACTGGGAGAATATAGTGTGGTCAAATGAGAGCAAAATTGAACTGTTTGGATGTCATAATACACACCATGTTTGGAGGAGAAATGGCACTGCACATCACCCTAAAAACACCATACCAACAGTGAAGTTTGGAGGTGGGAACATCATGGTGTGGGGCTGCTTTTCAGCAAATGGTACTGGCAAACTTCACATAATTGAAGGAAGGATGAATGGGCAAATTTACGAGGAGCACCTGGTCGAGGCAAATTTATGGTGAAATGATTGTCTTTCCACTTCCGTATTATGGCCCCAACAGTGCTCACTGGAACATTCAGAAGCTTAGAAATGCGCCTATAACCAATGCCATCATTATGTTTTGCAACAATTAGGTTGCGAATGTCTTGAGACAGCTCTTTGCTTTTACCCATCATGAGATGTGTCTTGTGTGACACCTTGGCAATGAGACCTTTTTGTAGGCCATCAGATGGGACTGAACCAGCTGATATTAATTTGCACTGACAGGGGGCTGGATTGCTTTTTAATTACTGATAGTTTTCAGCTGTTGTCTTGGCTTTCCATGCCTTTTTGAACCTCCCTTTCTTCATGTGTTCAATACTTTTTCCCTGTGTCATTTCACATTATTACACATAACTTAATTTCTGAACTTATTTGTTTTGGTTTCTTTGTATGTATGGATTACTTGGGTTGTTACCAACATCTGGTGAAACTTTCATGTCAATAGCACCTTTGGAAATATAATTACTGAGAAAAATGGTGACGTGTTCAATACTTATTTCACCCGCTGTACCTACCTACCTACCTACCTACCTACCTACCTACCTACCTACCTACCTACCTACCTACCTATCTATCTATCTATCTATCTATCTATCTATCTATCTATCTATCTATCTATCTATCTATCTATCTATCTATCTATCTATCTATCTATCTATCTATCTATCTAATGCCTTCATTAATTCAGTCATTCATTGTCTAATTGATTAATACACTTCATTGACTATCAAACTACAAGGCAGCCAGAGGCGCTGGCAGAAAGGTTGTTGCTGGCGAGTTGAGGGATTGTTGCGTCACAATAAAAAATGCCTCTGATGACGTAATGATCAAACACCAAGTTGCCATTGGTGAATTGACTGATCATTAGCTGATTGAACTTCAAGGTGAACAGTAAGTACGCCTGTCCGCCTGTTTATCGGATAACTGAGGGGATAGACAAGAGTTTTATTGAGCGCCAATTAAAGCTAGGCTAATAGGCATGAATAATTGAATATCTTGTCCCAAATAATTATTTCAATCAGAACTGAATTTGATGAAATTAGATAAGAGACAGTAAAAAAATGAAAAACATTTCCACAAATACTAAACACTTCCTATTCCAACTATTCAAGATTAGAACGAACATTCTGATCAGAATACTGCAGACCAGTGAATGATGAATCGGAGGCCCAACCTGAATGGATCAGGAGGACCGAGGTCCACCGGTGTTCCGCTGCTCCATCCTTCTAACAGAGTGCTGCTGGAGAGAGAAGGGGTCAGCCGTGCCCCTGTGATGGCCTCCTCTTTCAGGCCCTCGGGCCCTCCCCTCCCTGCAGTGTCTCCCTCGGGCTTCTGATGGCGTACGGCCCAAGAGGCCCACAGAAAGAGGAGAGACCTCCAGTCCCTGGTCCAGGCTGGACGGTGTGCGTCTCCCGGTTGGTTTAACAGCAGCAGCAACTTTCTGGTTCCTGCCCTTCCCACCCAGCTGCATACCCAGACCAACCAACGCAGGCGCAACAAGGAGCTCTCCTTCACTGAGGTTCTGAAGAACTACAAGCTTCTGCCTGATTCCCAGCCCAGCAGCCCAGAGTGCCTGCACCAGCCTGAGATGATGGGGCCTAGAAGCCCTGTAAGCATCACTAGACCTGAGATGAGGCCTAGCAACCCTCGGCGCACCTCTAGATGGCCTGTTAGCCCCATTGGACTGGTCCATCCTGATGTACAGCCTTCCAGACCTGAGGGGAGGCCTATCACCTAGCACCTGTCCCCCCAGGGACATCACCAGGCCAGAGGCCTTCATCCAGACAGGACCCCTGCTGGCCAGGAGAGCCCAGAGGGATGCTCTTCCTCCAAAGATGGTCCCCAAACCCCCTGTGGCCCCCCGGCCCAAACTGCTGCCCTCCCTGGGCCAGGGCAACATGTCCCTGGTCAGTGCCAACATGTGGGATGAGAGCACCAAGAAGATGGGCAAGAAAGGTTAGCACTTCTCCTTGTGCAATGACACATTTTTTCTATTGAATGTATTGTCAATAATATGTATGTTTTTTGCTGATGTACGACCAGGTACATGATTGTCATGTTTTTAACCATTCCTAAATGAATTATTAATAAATGAATCTAACTTAATCTAATGTAATTTAAAGGAGTCAGATTCCAGAGATCTAGCCTGGGCCTGGGGCATATCCCCCGTGACGTAGAGCTGGCCATGATGAGGACCCGTCTGGTCAAGTCAGCCGTTCCCTCCCAGCAGCCCTACCAGCCGTGGGACGACGAGGACGAGGTGGACATTTATGCCCTGAGGCGCACCGCCTACATGTGCCCCATGTACGACCAGGAGGAGAGCAGTAGCAGGGGCAACAAGAGGGTGGTAGTGGAGGCTCTGGACAGCATTCCTTTCAGAAGGAAGATCACCTTGTGTTATTTTATGGGGGGCCGCAGGGTCATGCTGCCACAAGACAACTAACCCCACCCACCTCAATTTCCACAACCCCCCTTCATCCCAGAAGAACAGAAACACACAGAGAGACAGAGTGGACACCAGCAGGACCATTTGAGTGACAGAGACCCTCTCAATAGATGTTAGGTAGGCTAGAATGGACACCAGCTGGACCATAAGAGTGACAGAGACCCTCTCAGTAGATAGATGTTAGGTAGGCCATCTACTGGACCCTTTCTGGAGCCAGATAACCTCCAGTGATCAGACTGGGCTGTCCTCTGTCTCCTCTCTGCTACACCAGACTGGGCTGTCCTCTGTCTCCTCTCTGCTACACCAGACTGGGCTGTCCTCTGTCTCCTCTCTGCTACACCAGACTGGGCTGTCCTCTGTCTCCTCTCTGCTACACCAGACTGGGCTGTCCTCTGTCTCCTCTCTGCTACACCAGACTGGGCTGTCCTCTGTCTCCTCTCTGCTACACCAGACTGGGCTGTCCTCTGTCTCCTCTCTGCTACACCAGACTGGGCTGTCCTCTGTCTCCTCTCTGCTACACCAGACTGGGCTGTCCACTACAACTCCACCCAAGAGGACCACTGTACCCTGCCTCCCCTAATCTCTACTCCCCCAAGAGGACAACAGTCGCTGACCTATCTCTAGATCAGTGTTGGGGTCAATTTAATTTCAATACAATAAATAGGAAGTAAACTGACACTTTCTCATAGAGAGGCATTGAGGAAAATTGGAATTGGAATTGACCCCAACCCTGATCTAAATAAACTACTAATCTCTAGGAAAGACAATAATCCTGTTACTGTCGGAGACCATGCCTTTACATTTCCCTGAAACATTAAATAAATAAAAGCAAAGCACTGAAGAAAATACAATCTTTGGAGTTTTGAGTGCATCCACTGTTGAATATATTAATGATAAAATAATCCAAGATAAAACATGTCATAACTGACAGAATAAATAACATGGCTAAAATGCATCAGAAAGAAGTACAGCTTTAAAATAAAGAAGGGAAGTTTATTTATTGCGTTATATCATGACTAAAGGCATTTTAATTAGAAACAAGAGATTATGTCATGAAAAATAAAATATATTTATCTAAACAAATATAACCCCCCTCATAAAAGCCTTTGGAGTCAAACAGTAAAGCACAGATGAAAGACACCTTGAAGATCCTCATATCTAACACATTGTGAAGCTGTTTCACCTTCTAGTCCATCACAGAAGTAGGTGGTCAGTAATAGTTCTTGTTTTGCAGTAAGACAACTGGTTTAGTAAGTCTCCGATTGCATCTAAAACTTGTGATTTAAAGATTATTCCAGAAACAGTGTCCATCCACTGTGTTCATGAAAAAGTGAAAATCCATCCCACATTTAATAGTAGACCTGTATGTGATGAGTTATGAACAGTACAATGTGGAAGTTGAGTCCATTGTGTTCATCCATCCTTCAGCAGCCAGCCAGTCTCCTCTTGATTCATCACCATTCTAAAATGTCATATTTTGACCAGCAGAGGGCACTATCTGAATTGTATCACTGTTCAAAGGAGCCTCTGTCTTATCCAAGGTTCATCCTCCATTTCATGGCTTAAGGTTAACAGTCATCAACATGCATGGATCCAGAGTAGTATTTTATCAAAGCCTTTTATGAAACACATCATCCACAGATTGATAGTCTTCCATGCTCCTATTGCAAAGTCAAGTCCTTTGGAATTTCCACGGTCAAAGAAAGCATGTTTTCTTTTGCATAGAAACACTGTAATGTTCTCTTATAAGACACTGAAGAAGAAGAAGAAGAAGAAGAAGAAGAAGAAGAAGAAGAAGAAGAAGAAGAAGAAGAAGAAGAAGAAACCTAAAGCCATTTCCTGGTTTTAGAACTGTTGTCCAAAGAAGCACAACTTTGGTGGTTGTGATTGAAAGTCATCAAGCATCTGAAGTCAACAGCTCTCTGTGATTGAAAGTCATCAAGCATCTGAAGTCAACAGCTCTCTGTGATTGTAAAGTCATCAAACCTGGAGTCAGTCAACAGCTCTCTGTGATTGTAAAGTCATCAAGCATGGAGTCAGTCAATAGCTCTCTGTGATTGTAAAGTCATCAAGCATGGAGTCAGTCCACAGCTCTCTGTGATTGTAAAGTCATCAAGCATGGAGTCAGTCAACAGCTCTCTGTGATTGTAAAGTCATCAAACCTGGAGTCAGTCAACAGCTCTCTGTGATTGTAAAGTCATCAAGCATGGAGTCAGTCAATAGCTCTCTGTGATTGTAAAGTCATCAAGCATGGAGTCAGTCAACAGCTCTCTGTGATTGTAAAGTCATCAAACCTGGAGTCAGTCAACAGCTCTCTGTGATTGTAAAGTCATCAAGCATGGAGTCAGTCAATAGCTCTCTGTGATTGTAAAGTCATCAAGCATGGAGTCAGTCAACAGCTCTCTGTGATTGTAAAGTCATCAAGCATGGAGTCAGTCAACAGCTCTCTGTGATTGTAAAGTCATCAAACCTGGAGTCAGTCAACAGCTCTCTGCGATTGTAAAGTCATCAAACCTGGAGTCAGTCAACAGCTCTCTGTGATTGTAAAGTCATCAAGCATGGAGTCAGTCAACAGCTCTCTGCGATTGTAAAGTTATCAAACCTGGAGTCAGTCAACAGCTCTCTGTGATTGTAAAGTCATCAAACCTGGAGTCAGTCAACAGCTCTCTGCGATTGTAAAGTCATCAAACCTGGAGTCAGTCAACAGCTCTCTGTGATTGTAAAGTCATCAAACCTGGATTCAGTCAACAGCTCTCTGCGCAGTTGCCATATTCATCTCAGTCCAACAGCCCAAATGATCAATATCATAAATTAAGTCATATAGTTATATTGATTGATAAAGATAATGCAAGCAGTAGCAGGCATGCTATGTTCAGGCTTTCTAGAATCCTCCAGGGAGATTCCGATTCAGAGGGGGGCGGGGTTTAGGCTAAGTAGCTGTCAGTCATCGGAATACCAGCGTGGAGGCCTTGAGACAGGCGAAGGAGGAAGTGAGACAGGTGAGAAAGAGCGAGACAGACAGGTAGATCTGCGATGCACCTCCACTCTCCTTGGCATTTTCCTGTAATCAATCAACAACACATACAGTTACATAAGGAGAGAAAGTTCATCTTGTTGATTTTAGGATAACACTCAGTTTGATGTTCAGTTTTTTCCCAGATATTAAGGGAGCTTTGTGAATAGTACAGCAGATGTTCTCCTTTGACGTCAATCTATACACTTGAAGTGATTGGTTCAGAGAGGTGTCACTGGACCAGTAAGGCGAGGCACTGGACCAATAGGGGGTGCTGACCTGAGGGTGGTAGGCGTGTCAGGACTCTTCTGAGATTTCATCCTGTCACACTTTACTGAGGCGTTATGTACACAGAGGTCAAGGACATCAACATACTTAACAACAACAAGGAGTATCTATGCTGGCAGAGGCGGATTGAAACAATAATTCAGGCCGGGAATTTGACTCCATCCCAGGGCACCCTGTTCAAGCAAACCACCAGACTGCTAATTTTGTAGGCTAACCCTATTTGTTGATGTAACGGGTACCAAACTAGTTCTACATTTGGCCACTATGTTCATCTGGGAAGAAAGTTATCCACATTACAAAATACAAACATTTGGGACTGACCAACAAGTAGCCTATCTGAACACTGAGTTTTAAGGTATGCTATGGCTATGGGTGCACCCTCAAAAACTCACTAGGAACACACCAATCATAGCACATACAAATGTGCAAGGCTAGACACACAAAACAATTAGCCTACACTTTTTAAAAAGAGAATGACATATACAGAGTTAGCTCAAATGTTCAAATGATTATCTTTATATTCAAGTATCAAGCATATCAAAAGTATCAAAACACTTCACACACACACATTCACTGAACTTTACAATATTGTAAGTAAGTATAATACAAAAGTCGAAAAAGCAAAAATGTAGATTACAATGTTCACTCACTGGTGTCCATAAAGCAAACAGCACAAAAATAAACACATCTATACACTGAGTCAATGAAATTGAACATTGGCTACATAATTGCAAGTATAATACGAAAGTCCAAAAAACATGCCTCTGTACAAAAGCTTTAACTCACAGCAAATTTTCTTTCACCCTTGTCAGCCTGTTAAGGAAGAGTCATAGCATCGCTACTTCAGAGAAACCAGTAAGTGATTACCACTAGTAAACCAGTAGGTGGCGCAGTAACTCACTGCTCTCTGCCATCTTGTCAATGATGTCATCTTGGTCAAGTTCCATAAGCCTCTGGTGGACAACATCAGTGACATATGGCAGAACTACTGCACACGGGTCTTTGGATGTTAAATCCTGTGTTGTGTCCATTTGTATCGAGAACATCCCTGCCTTTTCCCCTTAAACATTAATAACATTCTGAGGACTTCAATTACTTTATTTGCTGTTGTTTTGGACGTCATGGTTACCAAGGACCCTCTTCCTTTACTTCCCATCTGCTTCCTGCTCTTCTCAATGCAATCACTAACATGCTGTTGAAGGCAGACATCATATTTGCTTAGCAACAATATACGCTCAAGTTATATGCAGCTTCGTGTCTGTGTCCTCTGTAGCTAAGCCCACATTTACCAATAACTTTAACTACATCAATCACACGTTCCATAACCTGTCTCCTCTTTCTGACCTGGTCTCGTTGAACTGACATTTGCTTATCACTCAGAAGGGTACGGATGTCTGCTTTGCTGGCTCTGAGGAAAAAGGCTTCTGCATTTTCTCTATGGGTCTTGCTTCTCTCATGTTCCTGTACTCTCTGATGGGCATGTTTCCAGGCCTGCATGCCTCTTTTGACAAATGCACTGGCTGAAGGTTTTGCGAATGCAAGACATACTGAGCAGAACAAGGAGTGAGTTACTTCATTGTATGTCAGCCATTTTCTGTTTGTGCCATCTTTGGAGTGGAATACATTGGGAATGACTCTTTGAGGGGTTTGTTTTGGGTGGTACTGAAAAAATAAGTCAAAATCCTTGGACTGAGGACGGGCAAAATAATAAAATGGATTTTCAGTGCTTTCACGGTCCCTTTCTATTTACTGGTCTCTCTCTCTCTCTCTCTCTCTCTCTCTCTCTCTCTCTCAATTCAAATTCGGCTTTATTGGCATGAAAGTTACAACTTAACAATATTGCCAAAGCACTTTACAATGTAACAATAAAAAGAATGTTCATATTATTATTAACAACAACAAAAATATAGATTCATTACATATTAATTATCACATTCACAACCAAACATATTCAAAATAATTGTATGTGTGTGTTTTGTGTGTGTGTAAGTTTGTTGGGAGGTTATTGGTTGGAGTTGGGTCAACTGGTTGTCCTTATGGTATTTTTGGTTGCAGTTGGGTCAACTGGTTGTCCTTACGGGATTATTGGTTGCAGTTGGGTCAACTGGTTGTCCCTACGGGTGTGGCATAATGCAACATATTTTGCACCATAAATGGCACAATGGACCTTTTCACCCAATAGGCATTGTAATTTTTCATCATCTGTTCCTGTTTCAAATTCTTTATTTCTATTTTTAATTTGGGGAAAGAAAGTTGCCCGTATGTCTGCATAATTATCACATTTTAGGAGAAAGTGTGATTCCGTTTCAATTGCATTTTGTGGGCAGAGTAAACACAACCTGGCATCTCTGGGTTGCCAGATCTGTCTGTGACGACCGGTCTCTATAGCCAGGCTGTGCTCGCTGAGTCTGTACATAGTCAATGTTTTCCTCAGTTTTCTATCAGTCACAGTGGTCAGATAGTTTGCCACTGTGTACTGTCTATTTAGTGCCAAATAGCATTGAAGTTTACTTAGATTTTTTGTGGTGTCTTTCCAATAGGTCATGTAATTTTCTTTTTGTTTTTTGATAATTTGGTTGGGCCAGATTTTCTGAGTGCTGTCCTGAGGCTTTGTTGGGTTACTGTTGGTTTGTGAGTTTAGTCTCAGGATCAGCTGACTAAGGGGACTCTTTTCTATGGTCACCTCTTGGTATTGGAGGGCTTTGTGGTGGTAAGAGTTGGGGTCGCTTATTTTTAAATGGTTATAGAATGTGGTGGCTCGTTTTTGGATATTAATTAAAAGGGGAAATTGACCTAATTCTGCCCTGCATGCGTTGTTTGTAGTTTTTCTCTGGACTCTGAGGATATTCTTACAAAGTTCCGCATGCAGGGTTTCAATTGGATGTTTGTCCCATTTTTCAAATTCTTGTTTGGTAAGTGGGCCCCACACTTCACTGCCATATAATGCAATTGGTTCAATTATTGATTTGAATATTTTGAGCCAGATCCTAATTGGTATGTCTAATTTGATGTTTCTTTTAATGGCATAAAAAGCTCTTCTTGCCTTGTCTCTCAGTTCATTCACAGCCAAGAAATTTCCTGTGGAGCTTATTTTTAGTCCTAAATATGTGTAGGTGTAGGTGTGTTCTAGGTGTGTGGAGCCTAATAGGAAGGTGTATTTGTTTTCTTGGAATCTGGATCTTATTTGGAATATCATAATTTTGGTTTTTTCTAAGTTTACTGTCAGCGCCCAGTTCTGGCAGAATTGATGTAGGACATCTAGATGTTGTTGTAGGCCTTCTTTTGTTGGTGATAGTAGTACCAGATCATCTGCATATAGGAGACATTTTATTTTTATATCTTTAAGGGTCAGTCCAGGGGCTGTTGATTGTTTTGTAGGTCTGAGTGGTGTAGGAGCTGGTCTGTTGGTCCTGTGGGATGTAATGGTCTGACGTCCCAGGGCCACATCTTTCAATGTTTTGGCGAAAGTGGGAACTACCTCTTTGTAAAGATGTACATGGTCATAGAGGCAGTCTAGGTTTAGGGTAGGATGGCGGGCCAAGTGAACATTTGGTTTCAGGGCACAATCTCTGGAAAGACTGGCGTTGATGCGTTGGATAGTGGCTGGGTGGAAATCTGTCCTCGGGAGAAGAGTGGATATCACTATATTTGTGTTGGGGAAAGTGGAGGTGGCCTTTTCTATTACCCTGTTTAGTGATGTGGCTACCCTCTCTTGTTGTGCATGCAGGTCGTTGGTTCCAGTGTGTATTATTATATGGCTTGGTGATCCCAGCTGAGTCTCGCTGAGGAGCTCCATTGCACTTTGGGTTGTAGGGCACCACATCTTTTTAGTTTGTTGATGAGGGAAGAAATTTGCCATTGGAGTCCATGAGTAGGATGATGTCAGTCTGCTCTGGTCTGGATGGTGTAGACTGGAGGTTGGTAGACTTTGGGGCTAATGTGGAAGGGGTGGGTGGGTTAGAAGGGGGGCTGGTGGTTATTGGAGTTGGGTGTGTGAGGTAGAACATGGGCTGGTAGGTGTCAGAGGAGGAGTAGAAGGGGGGCTGTGAGTTGGGGTGTTGTGCAGTGGGGGGGTGGGGGGAGATGTTGGCTGAGCTATACAAATCTGGTTGGTTGGGGTGGGTTCTTCTCTGGTACTCATGCAGGTCTCGAGGTGGGTATGCAGTTGGGTTTTTAAGGAACATAGTTATTTTTCTCTGTCCTGCAGTTGCTGTTTGAGTTTGGCTACTTCTGTCTTGCTGTTCTCTCTGTCTCTCTGTAGCTCTCTTACCTCTGCTGTGAGTTTTGTTATTTCTCTTGTGTTTTTCTCTTTCTCTTGTTCTATGTTTCTTAATTGTGCTGTAGAGCCATAGTCATCTTGTTCTGTGTTTCTCCTCTGAGAGATGTCTGTCTCAGGCTGTTGTTTGTTCATCTTTTCTCTGAGTAGCACTTGTTCTACCTCCATCAGGGCAAACTTCTTGATTAGGTCGTTGATAATAATGTGTAAAGAAGGTTCTGTCTGTTCTGGGTTAGGGGGATCACTCTCTTTAGGGGTTTGTTCTGTGAGGTACTCTGGGGGGTGGGTGTTATCTGTTTCATCCATGGCGGAGAGGACTTCTCCTAGACTGGATTTCTCTAGCTGGGCTCTCTCTTTTATTAAGTTAAAGTCTGCCTGGAATTGACTCAGGTTTCCCTGCACTAGAATGGTTCCATTTTTGTAGACATTGACAGTGGTCATGACAGTGTCTGTGTCTTCTGTGTCTTTGATTTTTATTTTCCACCCATTACAAATTCCTTCTCTTTTGATTGAGGGGTAGTGGTCTTTCACTGCACTATGCCATGCAGTTGGCTGTTCTGTGAATAAGATGAGGTTACTAATGCAGGGGAGCCTCCAGGGATTTTGGGCCCCATGAAAATATATAACATTGGGCTCCAAAATGTTTTTACCTAATGCTGGAATAATATTTTAGGGCCCCTGTCAGTCACAGGCCCTTAGAATCATCCTAACTTTCCCCCCCCATACGGCGCCCCTGTACTAATGTCGCCGTTTTTAAAAAGATCTGCAAACAGAGTTTCTGGTTTCTCTCTTAGAAGTTTCTGTTTGTACTGTTTGCATGTGTTTTCATGTTTTGTAGCTGGGGGATAGTCTATAGGGATGGCCTCAGTGTGGAGGGGGAGGGGAGGCATCTCCTTATTGGACTTTTTTTTTTTTTTCTGTTGCTATGCTGTTACTATGCTGATGTGTTCTGCCGGGTGGTGGGGGACGGGCAGATTTTCCCGCCGATTCTCACAGGCTGTTGCTACACTGGTCTTAGAAAAGGGGCAGATTTAACTGGCTTAAACTAACAGCCTGGATGTTAGCTAGCCCAAATGCTTTTACTCTTGTTCAACCCAGTTGCTAACTAGTCCAACTGTAATTCAAAGGATATTGTAAAAATAGTTTAATGTTCACCTGTCTTGTTTTCTTGATGTTATTTCTGGTTTCCCACTTCTTTAAGTATCAGACAGGGACGATCCCTTTCTTTCTCTGGATGATTGTTGGCTAACTGGCTAGCTGCTAGATAGCTGCTAGACCCTCGGCTGTCCAGTGGTCAGGGTAGTAGAGTAGCAGGTATTCTTCATTAGATCCAGCTGTTAGTCCATCATGAATGTTATTTCATCCTCAGGAGAATTGTAAATTCTTGACTTCTATTAAGTTACTTAATTTTTCTTAAGAATTGAAAGTTTATCTCATCTTAAAACAATAAATATGAAAGAAAAATCAGGAGCTCATATTTTGTGCTGCTGCTCTGCTGGTTTAAATGATCAATGGAATTGCTTATTCATAGACATTAAATCACATTTCCACAACACCATTATAATTCTTTCAATCACTGTCTGTGTCAGAGAGGGCTTGTGAGAGTGAACCAGTAAGATATCTCCTCTTGTTAAAGGATATATTTCACTTCCTTGGGTTCCATGGTGATAGGGGGGTACTGACGGGAACAGTCACAGTCTGCCTGTACCACCAACATCAGCAGGTTACTGTCAAGGAACGCCTGGTTTACAAACATCCTGGAAAACACACACACACACACACACACACACACACACAGAACAGAACAGAACAGTTAAGACACATACACAGAGAGAGAAAGGGAGAGCGAGAGAGAGTGCGAGAGAGAGAGCGAGAGAGAGAGAGAGAGAGAGAGAGAGAGAGAGAGAGGTAAAGCGACAGAGAGAGAGAGAGCAACACAACATGTATGAAACAATCAGGTAATCAAAGGTAACAGTACATTGCCAAGAAAAAAGATCACCTTTAAACCTTCAGATGGAATGTATGTCTCCTTTACTATGAGAGTATCTCTCAGGACCTCTCTGTATTTTCACTGGGGTGAGAGAGCAGTACTACAGTACAAAAATACTGAAGGTGTTGTCAGACAGATGACTGGTGTGATATTGTAAAACTTCTTCTCAGAACTAGAATCATAATATGTAAAACAGAGACAGACAGACAGACAGACAGACAGACAGACAGACAGACAGACAGACAGACAGACAGACAGACAGACAGACAGACAGACAGATGAAATCTGATTACAACAAAACTTTAAATTCAGAAAGGATGTTGGAGAAATGTGTTTGATGGTTCCTTTCTGTCTTCTTCTAATGCCTCTTAAAGGGACAGTAATCAAAAAGTAATCTGATTACATTATTGAGTTTGGCCAAAAGTTGTGCTACTGATTACAATGTTGGACACGCAACAAGTAACTGTAGCACACACTATATTACAAACAAACATGATGAAACACTGCCACCTAGTGCTCATTAAACAGTTTAGTAGTATGAACGGATGAACGTAAAAACCGTTTTATTGTATGGATTAATCTAAAATCCAAAAGGAATGTGTAATCTAAGATAAGGTTTGAGTACGATAGTATATACACTACCAGTCAAAAGTTTGGACACACCTACTCATTCAAGGGTTTTTCTTTATTTTGACTATTTTCTACATTGTAGAATAATAGTCAAGACATCTAAACTATAAAATAAAACATATGGAATCATGTAGTAGCCAAAAATGTGTTAAACAAATCAAAATATATTTTATATTTGAGATTCTTCAAATAGCCACCCTTTGCCTTGATGACAGCTTTGCACACTCTTGGCATTTAAGATTTAAGAGGACGGAGGTGATGTTTGACTCAAGCTGTGAGATTTATATAAAGAAGACTATAGCTTCTAGAATTTGAATTATTGTTTTGTTTATATCAAAGGTATTTTCACGCTTTTGTCATTTATATAAATGATGTTGTTTACTTAAAACATTTCAGAAAAAGTGTGTATGTGTGTGTGCGTGTGCATGCCTGTGTGTGTGTTCTTACTTCTGACAGCGTCCACACTTGATGAGGCTGTTGGTCTCCTTGATGGAGGGCTCGTAGAGAAAGCTGGGGTCCTCTGTGTCACACGGCTGCAGGATGTCTCCCTTCTTCTTCTGGGCCGACGCTGAGGACGGAGACAACCAATCATTATTCACTTACTGTATTCTGATGATAGGGAGAGCCAATCACCATTACTCACACTAATGTGCACACCTCCAGTCCTAATCACTCATGGGATAGGACATTAGATGACGGACACGAGGCACAGTTCCAAACAACCCTTAACCCCTTTTCCAAACTCAATCCAGCCCTTACACCTTGTTGGTTCTTTCAGATTAACAAAAACTGAAGGTCTGGGAGCTAAGGGAAAGGCCTTGTTTTTGGTCCAGACCACAGTGTGTTACAAGGTAAACGCCATTGCATTGGACTGGAACAGGGTTTTTAATAGATCGATTTTTCTAATAAGTGATGATAAAGTCTGTCTATACTACAGCTGTCATACAGCATAACTACCCATGCATGTCTTAATGACTGGGACAAGGATATACTTTCAAGATGTCAGACTTATTAAATAGCTGTCATTACTGTGAATTTATCTGACCCTGATCAACTTTAAATAAATTAGATAGATACAGTGCATCCTCTGATCCTCTGTTGCCATACAAAACACACACACACACACGCACACACTCAATAGATTTAATCTGTACCTTTGAAGCCAGGCTTGGCTGGGTGGGAGGAATGAGGTGGTGAGAATGATTGACAGGTGATGATGAAGATGTTGATAGTAATAGTGGTGACATGGGTGGGTGTGGTCAGGACAGGAGACAACAGAGTGACAGAAATTGGGACATGGGAAGTCAAGCAGCGCAACACAACACATGAAATGAAAAGGAATGAATGCACATTTTGAATGCTGCTTTACTGGACTGTGTTTACCTATGTTGAACTCCAGT
>CM042421.1:3668216-3670716 GCA_023634145.1 Thymallus thymallus
TGTGGAGGTTAGGTGCATGGAGGACAGCTCATCAGCTGGGGAGAGGTATAGGTGTGTGGAGGTTAGGTGCATGGAGGACAGCTCATCAGCTGGGGAGAGGTATAGGTGTGTGGAGGTTAGGTGCATGGAGGACAGCTCATCAGCTGGGGAGAGGTATAGGTGTGTGGAGGTTAGGTGCATGGAGGACAGCTCATCAGCTGGGGAGAGGTATAGGTGTGTGGAGGTTAGGTGCATGGAGGACAGCTCATCAGCTGGGGAGAGGTAGAGGTGTGTGGAGGTTAGGTGCATGGAGGACAGCTCATCAGCTGGGGAGAGGTAGAGGTGTGTGGAGGTTAGGTGCATGGAGGACAGCTCATCAGCTGGGGAGAGGTATAGATGTGTGGAGGTTAGGTGCATGGAGGACAGCTCATCAGCTGGGGAGAGGTATAGGTGTGTGGAGGTTAGGTGCATGGAGGACAGCTCATCAGCTGGGGCGAGGTATAGGTGTGTGGAGGTTAGGTGCATGGAGGACAGCTCATCAGCTGGGGAGAGGTATAGGTGTGTGGAGGTTAGGTGCATGGAGGACAGCTCATCAGCTGGGGAGAGGTATAGGTGTGTGGAGGTTAGGTGTATGGAGGACAGCTCATCAGCTGGGGAGAGGTATAGGTGTGTGGAGGTTAGGTGCATGGAGGACAGCTCATCAGCTGGGGCGAGGTATAGGTGTGTGGAGGTTAGGTGCATGGAGGACAGCTCATCAGCTGGGGAGAGGTAGAGGTGTGTGGAGGTTAGGTGCATGGAGGACAGCTCATCAGCTGGGGAGAGGTAGAGGTGTGTGGAGGTTAGGTGCATGGAGGACAGCTCATCAGCTAGGTAGAGGTGTGTGGAGGTTAGGTGTATGGAGGACAGCTCATCAGCTGGGGAGAGGTGTGTGGAGGTTAGGTGCATGGAGGACAGCTCATCAGCTGGGGAGAGGTATAGGTGTGTGGAGGTTAGGTGCATGGAGGACAGCTCATGAGCTGGGGAGAGGTATAGGTGTGTGGAGGTTAGGTGTATGGAGGACAGCTCATCAGCTGGGGAGAGGTAGAGGTGTGTGGAGGTTAGGTGCATGGAGGTCAGCTCATCAGCTGGGGAGAGGTAGAGGTGTGTGGAGGTTAGGTGCATGGAGGACAGCTCATCAGCTGGGGAGAGGTATAGGTGTGTGGAGGTTAGGTGCATGGAGGACAGCTCATCAGCTAGGTAGAGGTGTGTGGAGGTTAGGTGCATGGAGGACAGCTCATCAGCTGGGGAGAGGTGTGTGGAGGTTAGGTGCATGGAGGACAGCTCATCAGCTAGGTAGAGGTGTGTGGAGGTTAGGTGCATGGAGGACAGCTCATCAGCTGGGGAGAGGTGTGTGGAGGTTAGGTGCATGGAGGACAGCTCATCAGCTAGGTATAGGTGTGTGGAGGTTAGGTGCATGGAGGACAGCTAGTGTTTCTGAGTGTTAGGTGCATGGAGGACAGCTAGTGTTTCTGAGTGTTAGGTGCATGGAGGACAGCTCATCAGCTGGGGAGAGGTAGAGGTGTGTGGAGGTTAGGTGCATGGAGGACAGCTCATCAGCTAGGTAGAGGTGTGTGGAGGTTAGGTGTATGGAGGACAGCTCATCAGCTGGGGAGAGGTAGAGGTGTGTGGAGGTTAGGTGTATGGAGGACAGCTCATCAGCTGGGGAGAGGTATAGGTGTGTGGAGGTTAGGTGCATGGAGGACAGCTCATCAGCTGGGGAGAGGTATAGGTGTGTGGAGGTTAGGTGTATGGAGGACAGCTCATCAGCTGGGGAGAGGTAGAGGTGTGTGGAGGTTAGGTGCATGGAGGACAGCTCATCAGCTGGGGAGAGGTATAGGTGTGTGGAGGTTAGGTGCATGGAGGACAGCTCATCAGCTGGGGAGAGGTATAGGTGTGTGGAGGTTAGGTGCATGGAGGACAGCTCATCAGCTGGGGAGAGGTATAGGTGTGTGGAGGTTAGGTGTATGGAGGACAGCTCATCAGCTGGGGAGAGGTAGAGGTGTGTGGAGGTTAGGTGCATGGAGGACAGCTCATCAGCTAGGTATAGGTGTGTGGAGGTTAGGTGCATGGAGGACAGCTCATCAGCTGGGGAGAGGTGTGTGGAGGTTAGGTGCATGGAGGACAGCTCATCAGCTAGGTAGAGGTGTGTGGAGGTTAGGTGCATGGAGGACAGCTCATCAGCTGGGGAGAGGTGTGTGGAGGTTAGGTGCATGGAGGACAGCTCATCAGCTAGGTATAGGTGTGTGGAGGTTAGGTGCATGGAGGACAGCTAGTGTTTCTGAGTGTTAGGTGCATGGAGGACAGCTAGTGTTTCTGAGTGTTAGGTGCATGGAGGACAGCTCATCAGCTGGGGAGAGGTAGAGGTGTGTGGAGGTTAGGTGCATGGAGGACAGCTAGTGTTTCTGAGTGTTAGGTGCATGGAGGACAGCTAGTGTTTCTGAGTGTTAGGTGCATGGAGGACAGCTAGTGTTTCTGAGTGTTA
>CM042421.1:3675716-3693216 GCA_023634145.1 Thymallus thymallus
GACAATATCCAACCTACAGTATCTGGTCTACAGAGAGGATAGATAAGACAATATCCAACCTACAGTATCTGGTCTACAGAGAGGATAGATAAGACAATATCCAACCTACAGTATCTGGTCTACAGAGAGCATAGATAAGACAATATCCAACCTACAGTATCTGGTCTACAGAGAGGATAGATAAGGTGTTTCCCAGATAAACACTATTCTAACACAGCACTGGAAGCCTTGAAACCTCCATGTCGATAACCTGACAATTAAAAACCAGCATAACAATTAGTCAGGAGCCAAGCACTGTGTAATGGGCCTCTGGTGTGTGTGTATGTGTGTGTGTTTTCCCTCTATCCCAGTGGAGAGATTAGACAGTAAGTTCCTACAAAGCCTTTCTTCCAGCTGTTGTTTATGGGGCACTACAGTTATACACTACCATGGACTGGTTCCTCTGATCTGGGACACTACAGTTATACACTACCATGGACTGGTTCCTCTGATCTGGGACACTACAGTTATACACTACCATGGACTGGTTCCTCTGATCTGGGACACTACAGTTATACACTACCATGGACTGGTTCCTCTGATATGGGACACTACAGTTATACACTACCATGGACTGGTTCCTCTGATCTGGGACACTACAGTTATACACTACCATGGACTGGTTCCTCTGATCTGGGACACTACAGTTATACACTACCATGGACTGGTTCCTCTGATCTGGGACACTACAGTTATACACTACCATGGACTGGTTCCTCTGATCTGGGACACTACAGTTATACACTACCATGGACTGGTTCCTCTGATCTGGGGCACTACAGTTATACACTACCATGGACTGGTTCCTCTGATCTGGGACACTACAGTTATACACTACCATGGACTGGTTCCTCTGATCTGGGACACTACAGTTATACACTACCATGGACTGGTTCCTCTGATCTGGGACACTACAGTTATACACTACCATGGACTGGTTCCTCTGATCTGGGACACTACAGTTATACACTACCATGGACTGGTTCCTCTGATCTGGGACACTACAGTTATACACTACCATGGACTGGTTCCTCTGATCTGGGACACTACAGTTATACACTACCATGGACTGGTTCCTCTGATCTGGGACACTACAGTTATACACTACCATGGACTGGTTCCTCTGATCTGGGACACTACAGTTATACACTACCATGGACTGGTTCCTCTGATCTGGGACACTACAGTTATACACTACCATGGACTGGTTCCTCTGTTCTGGGGCACTACAGTTATACACTACACTCTTAGAAGTAAAGGTGCTATCTAGAACCTATAAGGGTTCTTCGGCTGTCCCCATAGGAGAACCCTTTGCAGAACCCTTTTTGGTTCCAGGCAGAACCTTTTTGAGTTCCATGTAGAACCCTTTACACAGAGGCTTCTACATGGAACCCAAAATAGTTCTGCCTGGAACCAAAGAGGGTTCTTCAAAGGGTTCTCCTATGGGGACAGCCGAAGAACCCTTTTTTTCCAAGAGTGTACCATGGACTGGTTCCTCTGTTCTGCTCAATGACCACACACAGTACAGACTATACAGACTTGTATATGAGCTGTACATTCATAAAGGCATGATCCCTCTGCTGTGCTACCCTGATACATGATTACACACACAACATCTACCAGAGTTACTCACATGGTTATTTTCTTTGGAGACGATGATGAAAGCATTGTTGTCGATAAGGTAGCAGGCTAGGTCCTGAAAGAGAGAGAGAGAGAGAGAGAGAGAGAGAGAGAGAGAGAGAGAGAGAGAGAGAGAGAGAGAGAGAGAGAGAGAGAGACCAGCTGTTCTATTTTATGCTCTACTGCCGCTAGCCAAACTCTGGGGCTAAATGGCACCCTATTCCTTATAGAGTGCACTACGTAGGGAATATGGTGCCATTCGGGACTCAAATGTTGGTTCCCTTCCACTCCAATTTCAGGCAAGAAAATAAATAACAAACCACAGTGCTTAGTCATGCAGAAGGCTATTACGCTCTCATCCACCATGTTAAAGGGAAAATCCACTCAAAAACCCTCTTTTGGTATGTTTTACATTAGTCCATTGTTGATACAGTCCCAACGTGTTTTGCATGTCAGCAGTCAGGTTTTCAAGATATTAGACTTTCAAGATGTAAAGTGTCACCGGCCACATCTTCACCATGATGCCAAATGCATCACAGAGCTTGTGGAGATGTCGGGAATATATCACATCTATGTTAGATGTAATACAATATCTACAATAGTGATTACAATAGATGTAATACAATAGCTACAATAGTGATTACAATAGATGTAATACAATAGCTACAATAGTAGTTACAATAGTGAAAACAGCAGGATTCCAGTAATGGATATTTAGTTGTCATTGAAAGCATGGCTAATTAGTTAGTCTATCTTATTTCACTAATCAACATGCTTTCACAATGGCTTTAAATATCTCAAAACATCTTTGAATGCTTGAAAAATTATGAGAATTTTAATCGATTCTGCAAATATATCTGTAGAGGAGATTCAGCAACTCTTAGCAATCAACAGAGGTCAATAAAAAAGCTTATTTATTGTTAAAAGTAAACCAATATAACATTGACAATTTACGTGTAAAAATCTAACTAACATGAACATCTGAAAGGAACATACTGTACACAGTATGTAATGGTATTTCCAAGTATACATATTTGTCGGAGAAGACAGCATAAGGTTAAGCTATCGACCCTGAGGAAGTGTCCTTATAATATGATTGGTGCACTGGAGAGAGGGAGAGAGGGAGAGAGAGATGGAGGAAGAGAGGGAGAGAGGGAGAGAGGGAGAGAGAGATGGAGGAAGAGAGGAGAGAGGGAGAGAGAGATGGAGGAAGAGAGGGAGAGAGGGAGAGACAGATGGAGGAAGAGAGGGAGAGAGGGAGAGAAGGAGAGAGAGATGGAGGAAGAGAGGGAGAGAGAGAGAGGGAGAGAGGGAGAGAGAGATGGAGGAAGAGAGGGAGAGAGGGAGAGAGAGATGGAGGAAGAGAGGGAGAGAGAGAGAGAGGGAGAGAGAGACGGAGGAAGAGAGAAGAAGCAAGATACAAAGAGAGATAAATAAAAAGGGTTAGTCTCCAAACGGAGGGAAGGAGGCACAGAGATGGTACCATGGCAACAGAACACACAACCAACCACCCCACCTGAGAGTAATTCCTGTTGTCTGTTATTGGGAAACTCACAGGTAAATACAGGGATGCTGGCACATACATATGAACGGCACTGATTTCCATCCTAAATAGCTCCCTATTCCCTTTCTAAGGCACTACCTTTAAGCAGGGGTCTTGTGGAAATAGGGTGCCATTTAGAAGACAGACCTGAGGTTGCCTACATTAGTCACAGCCTAATATAACCTCACCAGTCCTCCCAGCCCACACACCAGAGACAGCAGGCTAGGAACTAGGGAGGGCGCTAACTATGTACTGTATCCATCTCCCTACCGCCACCTCACTCTGAGAGAATCCCCTCTGCTGCCACTAGTGGGCTGGCTGTCTGTAGGTGGTCTCTCTCTCTCAATTCGATGCAATTCAGTTTAAGGGCTTTATTGTCATGGGAAACATATGTTAACATTGTCAAAGCAAGTGAAATAGATAATAAACAAACGTGAAATAAACAATAAAAATTAACAGTAAACATTACACTCACAGAAGTTCCAAAAGAATAAAGACATTTCAAATGTCATATTATGTACTTATGTTCAAGTACAAATGGGAAAATAAATCAACATAAATATGGGTTGTATTTACAATGGTGTTTGTTCTTCACTGGTTGCCGTTTTCTTGTGGCAACAGGTCACACATCTTGATGCTGTGATGATTGTGGGCTACAGGAAAAGGAGGAGGATGAACACGCCCCCATTCTCATCGACGGGGCTGCAGTGGAGCAGGTTGAGAGCTTCAAGTTCCTTGGTGTCCACATCACCAACAAACTAGAATGGTCCAAACACACCAAGACAGTCATGAAGAATCCCCTCAAAGTCTACCATTGACTATGTACAGACCCAGTGTCTGACAGAGCTGCAGGAGTTGTGACCCGTTTTTGTTGGTTATATTGTCATAGTTGTGTCTTGGGGGGCATATGGGGGAGGGAATGCTGTCACCTCCAGGTAGGTGTTTGTCCCCCTGTGTGCTAAGGGTGTCAGGTTCTTGTCCGGTTCTAGCATTTAGGTCGCCACAGACTAGTACATGTCCCTGGACCTGGAAATGATTGATTTCCCCCTCCAGGATGGAGAAGCTGTCATGGTTAAAGTATGGGGATTCTAGTGGGGGGATATAGGTAGCACACAGGAGGACATTTTTCTCTGTTGAGATCATTTCCTTATTAATTTCTAGCCAGATGTAAAATGTTCCTGTTTTGACTAATTTAATAGAGTGGGTTAGGTCTGCTCTATACGACATTAACATAACCTCTGAGTCTCTTCCCTGTTTCACACCTGGTCGTTTGGTGGATGGGACTACCAGCTCTCTGTAACCTAGAGGGCAACCAGTGGGTCAGGAGGGTTGTCAGGGTGGCTGACAGGGGGGGTGCTCAGAGGGGGTTGGGGTTCTTAATTTGTCTGGCCTGCTATGATGCAGAGTCTATGGTCAGGGTCTAGGGTGGACTGTTCTGGTGTGGTGTTGAGACTCTTGTCAGGGTCTGAGGTGGGCTGTTCTGCTGGCTTCTCTGCAGGAGTGGCAAGTATTGGGGATTTTCCAGTTCTTTCTAACTCCCTGATATAATCAGCTTTATCTGTTTCAAGCAGAGACAAGGTCTCATTGTGTCCCCAGCAGACGATGGTAGGGTGGAGGCAGCTCCCTACCAGTCAGCAGCCTAACCCTTGACCAGAGAAAATGAACCAGAGTCAGGAGACTCTTCCCAGGGATAAAGGCTTCTTATGAACCTCCCATTCTTCTGACTTACATCTAAACATGTATTAAAGAACATGTGGTTATGATAAAGCCCTCAGCTATATGATGGGGTGAGGGCGGGTCAGTTCTGCTCCGACCGTTGTAAATTGACTTCACCTCCAGGTACAACCCTAGTTGCAGGAATAAATAGGCTAACTGTTTGTAAATGCAATTATGGTGGGAAATGACCAGAGCATGATGAAGAGCAGGATGCAGAGTCAGGAGGTGGCCCTATTAGATCTTGAGAAAAGAGATTGACTGTGCCACTATTGTCTCCTAATAAGGGTTTGGAGACCCGTGATGGGGAAAGAATAGAACTAGTATAACCCAGTGGGTGTGGCCAAATGTGTTCTATGAATAATCATTTGAAAACTGTATAAAATCCAGAACTGGGAGATGGAAAGTTAGTCTACTCGGCTTTTGTTGCTCCTGTAATAAAAGTCTATCTTAATTCTACAAACTCCAGAAATGCTTTTATTTTTTAGTAAGAGGGAAGAGTTTTTTCCACCATACCAGCTCTCTAGTGGGTTGTTCTCTGTCACACGTCATCACCCTCTCCTCCAGCACTCTCGCTCTCTCTCCCTCTCTCTCGCTCTCTCTCGCTCTCTCTCGCTCTCTCTTTATAGAGTCGTGGATGGGTTGAGTGGGCTTCGGGCTATTAGCTACACTGTAGCAGTTAATAGCCAGGGCACAGAGATTCGCTATATTGTAATTCCTGTTGTCTGGTCCCCAATTAGAGGCAGCTGCTAGGCATTGTCTCTAATTGGGGGCCATATGTAAGTTCATTGCTGTTCACCTGTGTTTTGTGGATATTGTTTATGTTCAGTTCCTGTTTGATCTCTCATTCACGTTACAGGTCTTATTGACTCTGTTTATTGTTTTCCCAGTTTGTTTTCCCAGTTTCAATAGCGCTGCACCTTGGTCAATCATTTCATCGATCTGTGACATTAATAGACAAGGCATATACAGTATATTATCTATATTGTATTAGTTAATAGACAGGGCATATACAGTATATTATCTATATTGTATTAGTTAATAGACAGGGCATATACAGTATATTAGCTATATTGTAGTAGTTAATAGCCAGGGCACAGCTATTATCTACGTATATTGTAGTAGTTAATAGCCAGGGCACAGCTATTATCTACGTATATTGTAGTAGTTAATAGCCAGGGCACAGCTATTATCTACGTATATTGTAGTAGTTAATAGCCAGGGCACAGCTATTATCTACGTATATTGTAGTAGTTAATAGCCAGGGCACAGCTATTATCTACAATGGGCCAGGACTCGCCCAGGGTGAACTGTTGGACCGCTTCACAAAATATGGTACGATTAAAAAGCAGAGGAAGAGGTTGCGTCCCAAATGGCACCATATCCCCTATATATTGCACTACTTTTGAACACAACCCAATAGACTTTGGTCAAAAGTAGTGCACTATATAGTGAATAGGGTGCCATTTGGGACGCAACCAGAGGCCTGAGTTAAGGAGGTGGTTATAGTCTGGAGAGTCTGGCCCCTACTGCTGCAGTTCAGGGTTGGTTGTTCAGCTGGCCTCCACTCACACACTAAACACACACACTACTGCTGCAGTCTGGAGACGAGCCCAGACACTGTCCTTGTCCACAGTGTTGCTTGTCAGTGTGAGTGATGGGAGGCAGCTCTAACTCAAATTATTGATCTGTTCTCTGTTTACAACAACATAGTGTATGATGTAGAATACCCACAACAACAGAGTGTATGCTGTAGAATACCCACAACAACAGAGTGTATGAAGTAGAATACCCACAACAACAGAGTGTATGATGTAGAATACCCACAACAACAGAGTGTATGCTGTAGAATACCCACAACAACAGAGTGTATGAAGTAGAATACCCACAACAACAGAGTGTATGATGTAGAATACCCACAACAACAGAGTGTATGATGTAGAATACCCACAACAACAGAGTGTATGATGTAGAATACCCACAACAACAGAGTGTATGATGTAGAATACCCACAACAACAGAGTGTATGATGGATGTGTGAGAGAGTCTGAATGTGACGTGTGAGTGTGTGTGTGATGTGTGTGCACAGCGTGTGAACCAACTCCAAACCTGTGTGTGCATACTGTATGTAATGAGTTTCAGTAAAGGATGTTGTTATATTGGGCCCTGCTAAAAAAAGAAGGGATTGAGAAGAAGTGATGCAGTCTACTTACATCTGTGTTCTTGGGCTGAGGGGCACAGCATCCGGAGGAGAGAGAGAGAGAGAGAGAGAGAGAGAGGGAGGGAGGGAAGGAGAGAGAGAGAGAGAGAGAGAGAGAGAGAGAGAGAGAGAGAGAGAAAGTTATCCCACAGTACTCTATCCATGTCAGGGTTGACATATTAAGAACTTTCCCCCTCGGGGATCAATAAAGTATCTATCTATGTATCTATGTATCTATGTATCTATGTATCTATCTATCTATCTATCTATCTATCTATCTATCTATCTATCTATCTATCTATCTATCTATCTATCTATCTATCTATCTATCTATCTATCTATCTGTCTGTCTGTCTGTCTGTCTGTCTGTCTGTCTGTCTGTCTGTCTGTCTGTCTGTCTGTCTGTCTGTCTGTCTGTCTGTCTGTCTGTCTGTCTGTCTGTCTGTCTGTCTGTCTGTCTGTCTGTCTGTCTGTCTGTCTGTCTGTCTGTCTGTCTGTCTGTCTGTCTGTCTGTCTGTCTGTCTGTCTCTCTATCTGTCTGTCTGTCTGTCTATCTATCTATCTATCTATCTATCTATCTATCTATCTATCTATCTATCTATCTATCTATCTATCTATCTATCTATCTATCTATCTATCTATCTATCTATCTATCTATCTATCTATCTATCTATCTATCTATCTATCTATCTATCTATCTATCTATCTATCTATCTATCTATCTATCTATCTATCTATCTATCTATCTATCTATCTATCTATCTATCTATCTATATTGAGATGTTTTCTGATAGGGACCGTGACCTTGGAGACAAACTGCAAGCCATCAAGGGTGACATTTTCACTGAGATGGGGTGTGGGTGTGGGTGTGTGTGTTGGATTGTTTGACAATATTGTGCTTCCCATCCTCCCCATAGGTCAGAGAGCAGCATGTGACCAGTCTCATTATCTGCTGATTGAGTGTGTGTGTGTGTGTGTGTGTGTGTGTGTGTGTGTCTGTGTGTGTGTGTGTGTGTGTGTGTGTGTGTGTGTATGTGTGTGTGTGTCTGTGTGTGTGTGTGTGTGTGTGTGTCTGTGTGTGTGTGTGTGTGTGTGTGTGTGTGTGTGTCTGTGTGTGTGTGTGTGTGTGTGTGTGTGTGTGTGTGTCTGTGTGTGTGTGTATGTGTGTGTGTGTGTCCATGTGTGTGTGTGTGTCCATGTGTGTGTGTGTGTGTCCATGTGTGTGTGTGTGTCCATGTGTGTGTGTGTGTCCATGTGTGTGTGTGTGTCCATGTGTGTGTGTGTGTCCATGTGTGTGTGTGTGTCCATGTGTGTGTGTGTGTGTCCATGTGTGTGTGTGTCCATGTGTGTGTGTGTGTGCCCCTCCCTAAGCTGGACCAGTGATCTAGAGTGTGACGGTGTGTGAATGGAACACCTATCATGTCTCTTTATTTCCTATTAAACCCTGCATCAAACCCACAGTCTGTGTGTGTGTGTGTTTCCAGACTCTGTGGTTCTGTTCTGCAGCAGAATACATTTGACTGGCCTCCACCACACTTTCCACTCTATAGCATCTCTACTGGATTTTCAGAGAGGAAGACTATTCATCTATTCACTCTTTCCTATTGGAAGATAATAGTTGATCATTGGAAGATAATGATTGATCATTGGAAGATAATGGTTGATTGTTGGAAGATAATGGTTGATCATCGGAAGATAATGGTTGATCGTTGGAAGATAATGGTTGATCATTGGAAGATAATGGTTGATCATCGGAAGATAATGGTTGATCGCTGGAAGATAATGGCTGATCATAGGAAGATAATGGTTGATCGTCGGAAGATAATGGTTGATCGTTGGAAGATAATGGTTGATCTTTGGAAGATAATGGTTGATCGTTGGAAGATAATGGTTGATCGTTGGAAGATCATGGTTGATCATTGGAAGATAATGGTTGATCATCGGAAGATAATGGTTGATCGTTGGAAGATAATGGTTGATCATTGGAAGATAATGGTTGACCATTGGAAGATAATGGTTGATCATTGAAAGATAATGGTTGATCATTGGGATGTTGCTCCTGCTTTAGTACTATAGTACTATTATTACAGTAATGTGTCATCAAGTAGGATGTGTATGTGCATAACCAAGTAGCTGAAGGATAAGTGCTGTATAAGTAGCCTGTAATATTGTTTCTTATTCATCAAGCAGTTTCTGTAAACCGTATACATAAATAGTGTATGACAACGACATTTCTCTGAATAGTTCATGTAATGTTAATTGTGTAGTGAACATTCCATGCTGTGTGCATTCCAGAAGGTTAATTAGTGTACGGAACATTCCATGCTGTGTGCATTCCAGAATGCTAATTTGTGTACTGAACATTCCATGCTGTGTGTATTCCAGAAGGTTAATATGTGTACTGAACATTCCACTCTGTGTGTATTCCAGAATGTTAATTTGTGTACTGAACATTCCATGCTGTGTGCATTCCAGAAGGTTAATAAGTGTACTGAACATTCCACGCTGTGTGCATTCTAGAATGTTAATTTGTGTAGTGAACATTCCACGCTGTGTGCATTCCAGAATGTTAATTTGTGTACTGAACATTCCATGCTGTGTTAGCTTCTGAAAGAGCAAGGTTAAAGATCCTCTCCATTCATAGTCCTCCTTTGTCACAAGTTCAAAGGTCAGGAAGCTCAGATCACAACATACAGGGAGAAACATACTCTGATAATAATCTAGCTAGTGTATTGATGTATTCCATATCCATTCAGTTAAAATAATACAGAACTGCAATTCTAGAATATCTACTATATATATATATATAGCAATGGAATGTCATCTAGAAGTATCGTATAGACTATTTAGTAGTCAATACGTAATCTATAAACCTGTTGTAGACAGTTTCCATTATGTTCAGTTTGATTCAGAGGCTGTATCACTCAAAACATAATCTATAAATCCATTGTAGACAGTGTCCATTCTATTCAATTTGATTCAGAGGATGTATCATTCAATAAATAATCTATAAACCCATTGTAGACAGTGTCTGCTCTGTTCAGTTTAATTCAGAGGCTGTAATATGGCCAGCTGCAAAGTCAAAATTGGCTTTATTGTAAAAATGAATGAAAACAAAAAGCATATTTTTGTTCTTAATTTAAGGTTAGGGTTAGGCATTAGTGGCTGTACCAGCTAGTGACCACTCTGTAGAGCACAGTTACTGTACTAACTAAGGTGTATTGTGTGATTTAGGCAGGATGTTGTAACTCACCTGCTTAGCTGTAGCCCAGAACCTGGTCTCCAACAGGTCCAGTGTCATCTGAACCCCAACGGCTGAAAGAGAGAGAAGAGAGAGATTCACCCTCCAGTGAGAGAGAGCAAGTGGTGGTGGTAGAACATCTCTCTATCTCCTGAGTCTATATAGGCAGCTACCTCTGTCTTAAAGAGTGGTGGTGGCAGAACATCTCTCTATCTCCTGAGTCTATATAGGCAGCTACCTCTGTCTTAAAGAGTGGTGGTGGTAGAACATCTCTCTATCTCCTGAGTCTATATAGGCAGCTACCTCTGTTTCAAACACACTGTCTAGAGTTCTGAGTGGCTACTGCTTCTCATAGAGGAGAGGAGACAGAGAGCAGGGTGCAAGAGAGGGAACAAAGAGAGGAGTGAGGAGAGGAGAGAGGAGAGGGAACGAGGAGAGGGGACGAAGAGAGGAGAGGAGGGATGAACAAGAGGAAGAGGAGGGTGGTGAAGGATCCAAAATGTATTTTTGTCCCCCTAAGACCACTGCATACGTATACAAGTCATAATGTGCATCATAATATTCATCATCAGGGATAATAATAGAACAAATATACTGTAGCCCCAAGGGCCTCCAGAACCAAGGGCCTCCACAACCAAGGACTTCCACAACCAAGGACTTACAGAACCAAGGACTTCCACAACCAAGGGCCTCCAGAACCAAGGGCCTCCACAACCAAGGGCCTCCACAACCAAGGGCCTCCAGAACCAAGGGCCTCCACAACCAAGGGCCTCCAGAACCAAGGGCCTCCACAACCAAGGACTTCCACAACCAAGGACTTACAGAACCAAGGGCCTCCAGAACCAAGGACCTCCACAACCAAGGCTCTCCAGAACCAAGGGCCTCCACAACCAAGGGCTTACATAAGCAAGGGCCTCTACAACAAAGGGCCTCCAGAAACAGCTCTGACCAAATTAAGAAACTTGGGCCCAGGCCTCCTTCCCCTAAATTGTAATAGATAGATAGATAGATAGATAGATAGACAGATAGATAGATAGATAGATAGATAGATAGATAGATAGATAGATAGATAGATAGATAGATAGATAGATAGATAGATAGATAGATAGATAGATAGATAGATAGATAGATAGATAGATAGATAGATAGATAGATAGATAGATAGATAGATAGATAGATAGATAGATAGATAGATAGATAGATAGATACTTTATTGATCCCCCGGGGGGCTGTAACAATTTACAGCCAAGTAAATATAGAAACACTCTGTTACTGAGTGATAGTTTGTGTCAGCAGAGGGACTGGAACATACTCTGTTACTGACAGGTAGTTTGTGTCAGCAGAGGGACTGGAACATACTCTGTTACTGACTGATAGTTTGTGTCAGCAGAGGGACTGGAACATACTCTGTTACTGACTAATAGTTTGTGTCAGCAGAGGGACTGGAACATACTCTGTTACTGACTGATAGTTTGTGTCAGCAGAGGGACTGGAACATACTCTGTTACTGACTAATAGTTTGTGTCAGCAGAGCGACTGGAACATACTCTGTTACTGAGTGATAGTTTGTGTCAGCAGAGGGACTGGAACATACTCTGTTACTGACTGATAGATTGTGTCAGCAGAGGGACTGGAACATACTCTGTTACTGACTGATAGTTTGTGTCAGCAGAGGGACTGGACTTTAGCGTCAGCAGTGCTTGTCAGGCGAAAAGGAGTGTGGTTCACACGCGGGCAGGCAAGCACACGTGCTGTCTGCCCGCGTGTGAGCTGTCTCAAGCTGTCTCAAGACCTTCGCAACCTAATTGTTGCAAAACATAATGATGGCATTGGTTATAGGCGCATTTCTAAGCTTCTGAATGTTCCAGTGAGCACTGTTGGGGCCATAATACGGAAGTGGAAAGACAATCATTTCACCATAAATTTGCTGTTGTTGTTGTGTAAATTCCAATTCTTTATAGTTATTGTATAATTTCCAATTCTTTATAGCTCTCTGAATATATTCAGCTTTGTCAGAGACAAGATATCTTTGTCCTCAGCAGATAAGGGTAGGGTGTAGGCAATCTCCTACCACTCAGCAGGTTGACCGTTGACCAGAGGGGTGTCACCAGAGTTAGGAGACTCCCCCAGGGGTAAAGGCTTCCTGTGTACCTCCCATTTTTCTGACTTACAACTAGACACGTATTCTGTGGCAATGTTATCTCCAAAATACAGAGAAAACAAGAAATAGCATCAGGAGTTTTGAGACCAGGTTGGTGGAAATAGAATGGGTGGAGCTGTGATAACTGTCTTATGAATAAACGTTTCAAAACTTGTACATAAGCCAAAAACTTAGAGATGTACGGGAGTGGTTCCTGCAGGGCAGTGGTTCCTGCAGGTCACTCGGCTTCATTGTCTTTTTGCAATAAAGTCTATCTTGCTTCTACAAACTCCAGAAGTGCCTTCGTTTTTAAAGAGGAAGAGTTTTTTCTACTACATTGTCTCAAAGAAAACAGTAAGTAGTGCACTCCACCGCCATGGCCTGTATGCACGCTCACCACGCAAGACTCCATTGCTGAAAAAAAAGCATGTTGAAGCTCGTTTAAAGTTTGCTGCACAACATTTGGAAAAGCCAGTGAAATACTGGGAGAATATAGTGTGGTCAGATGAGAGCAAAATTGAACTGTTTGGATGTCATAATACACACCATGTTTGGAGGGGAAATGGCACTGCACATCACCCTAAAAACACCATACCAACAGTGAAGTTTGGAGGTGGGAACATCATGGTGTGGGGCTGCTTTTCAGCAAATGGTACTGGCAAACTTCACATAATTGAAGGAAGGATGAATGGGCAAATTTATCGAGACATTCTTGACAAAAATCTGCTGCCATCTACCAGGATGATGAAGATGAAACGAGGGTGGACATTTCAGCAAGACAATGATCCCAAACACACAGCCAAGGAAACTCTCAATTGGTTTCAAAGAAAGAAAATAAAGCTGCTAGAATGGCCCAGCCAATCACCTGACTTAAATCCCATTGAAAATCTATGGGAAGAACTGAAGATCAAGATTCATAGAAGAGGCCCACGGAACCTTCAAGATTTGAAGACTGTTTGTGTGGAAGAATGGGCCAAAATCACACCAGAGCAATGCATGCGACTAGTTTCTCCAAACAGGAGGCGTCTTGAAGCTGTCATTACCAACAAAGGCTTTTGTACAAAGTATTAAATAAATATCAGTGAGGGTGTTCAATACTTTTTCCCTGTGTCATTTCACATTATTACACATAACTTAATTTCTGAACTTATTTGTTTTGGTTTCTTTGTATGTATGGATTACTTGGGTTGTTACCAACATCTGGTGAAAATTTAATGTGGTGACGTGTTCAATACTTATTTCACCCGCTGTATATATATATATATTTATATACACTGGGGGCCAAAAGTTTGGAATATTACTCATTCAAGGGTAACAATTTTTTACATTGTAGAATAAAAGTGAAGACATCAAAACTATGACATAACACATATGGAATCATGTAGTAACCAAAAAGGTGTTAAACAAATCAAAATATATTTGATATTTGATATTCTTCAAATAGCCACCCTTTGCTTTTTTTTTTTTTTTTACCTTTATTTTACTAGGCAAGTCAGTTAAGAACAAATTCTTAAAATTTGATGAAAGCTTAGCACACTCTTGGTATTCTCTCAACCAGCTTCACCTGGAATGTTTTTCCATCAGTCTTGAAGGAGTTCCCACATATGCTGAGCACTTGTTGGCTACTTTTCCTTCACTGCGGTCCGACTCATCCCAAACCATCTAAATTTGGTTGAGGTTGGAACCAAAAATCTCAAATTTGAACTCTAGACCAAAGGACAAATTTCCACCGGTCTAATGTCCATTGCTCGTGTTTCTTGGCCCAAGCAAGTCTCTTCTTCTTATTGGTGTCCTTTAGTAGTGGTTTCTTTGCAGCAATTTGACCATGAAGGCCTGATTCACACAGTCTCCTCTGAACAGTTGATGTTGAGATGTGTCTGTTACTTGAACTCTGTTAAGCATTTATTTGGGCTGCAATCTGAGGCTGGTAACTCTATTGAATTTATCCTCTGCAGCAGAGGTATTTCTGGGTCTTCCATTCCTGTGGCTGTCCTCATGAAGCTGGTTGAGAGAATGCCATGAGTGTGCAAAGCTGTCATCAAGGCAAAGGGTGGCTACTTTGAAGAATCTCAAATATAAAATATATTTTGATTTGTTTAACACTTTTTTGGTTACTACATGATTACATATGTGTTATGTCATAGTTTTCACATACAGACATATTTCAATACATGTGTCCAAACACAGAAATAGTTCTCTTGTAGCCACAGTTCAGTTCACCAGACATACAGATTATTAGTTCATTAATCTAGGCTAGGATGATTTATAAACCGCCGCAGGGCTTCCTCATTATTAATGTTCTGCATTCCAGATTAGAGCGATTAGGCCAGACCAACGACGAGGAGATGAGCGGAGCTACGTAGTCAAAGAGACATTTTCAATTGCTTTTCCTAATCACCTTGATTTGGTTTGCACACAAGAATTGTCATTTGTCGAGTTGAGTTGATGTAACATTTCCAATCTATAAATGACATCAAATAAACATTTTAACATGAACATGAAGTTGTCATATGAACCTTGTTAAGTTTGTGTGGTTGTATGGATGGATGTAGAGAAAGATGGAGAGAAAAATGGAAAACTAAAAGAACATGTTTAAATCATTGCGAGTGGCAGCGTCCCATTTAGAGTGGAGCTATTCCCTGTGTGTGTGTGTGTGTGTGTGTGTGGTGTGTGTGTGTGTGGTGTGTGTGTGTGTGTGTGTGTGTGTGTGGTGTGTGTGTGTGTGTGTGGTGTGTGGTGTGTGTGGTGTGTGTGGTGTGTGTGTGTGTGTGTGTGTGTGTGTGTGTGTGTGTGTGTGTGTGTGGATCGGATCTCATACTGCATCTGCTGGAGATGAACAACACAGAGAGAGAGAGAGAGAGAGAGAGAGAGAGAGAGAGAGAGAGAGAGAGTGAGAGAGAGAGAGATAGATATTGAGAGAGAGAGAGAGAGAGAGAGAGAGAGAGAGAGAGAGAGAGAGAGAGAGAGAGAGAGAGAGAGAGAGAGAGAGAGAGAGAGAGAGAGAGAGAGATGGAGAGAGATAGTGACAGAGGAGAGGAGATCAAGAAAAATCTCATCCTCTGTAGCCGTTTTCAAAGTAGCTCACACAGGAAGAGGAGCATCATGGGAAGCCCCAGGTGTTGGTCAAAGGGAAAGAGAGGCGAGGAGGATGAAAGGAAGAGGAGAGACATTCCCTCTGGTCTCAGACTGTTACACTGGGGGACAGAGTGTTACATTAACACCCCAATGTGGAGGGGGTTCCTAAAAACACACATCCCTCCCTAGAGACCCACAATGACAAGAAAACAAATAACATCCTATTCCCCATATAGAGCACTACTTTTACTTTTAACCAAAGCCCTAGAACCCAAACACACACACACACACACACACACTAATTGACTGGCCCACACACACACACACACACACACACACACTAATTGACTGGCCCACACACACACACATTCAGGCCTTAGATGTGCCAGGGAGCAACATAACCCCTGGACCCTGTAAGGAGCAACATAACCCCTAGGGCCATGTAAACCCTGGGCCCTGTAGGGAGCAACATAACCCCTACATAACATAACCCCTGGGGCCATGTGCACCAACTGTCCAGGGATTTAAACCAACTGTTCAGGGATATAAACCAACAGTCCAGGGATTTAAACCAACTGTCCAGGGATTTAAACCAACAGTCCAGGGATTTAAACCAACTGTCCAGGGATTTAAACCAACTGTCCAGGGATTTAAACCAACTGTCCAGGGATTTAAACCAACTGTCCAGGGATTTAAACCAACTGTTCAGGGATATAAACCAACTGTCCAGGGATATAAACCAACTGTCCAGGGATTTAAACCAACTAGTCCAGGGATTTAAAACAACTGTCCAGGGATTTAAACCAACTAGTCCAGGGATTTAAAACAACTGTCCAGGGATTTAAACCAACTAGTCCAGGGATTTAAACCAACTGTCCAGGGATTTAAACCAACTGTCCAGGGATTTAAACCAACTGTCCAGGGATTTAAACCAACTGTCCAGGGATTTAATCCAACTGTCTAGGGAGAGATAAAGTAATGACTGTTTTACTACGACGTCTGCTCTCTGAAACAGGCCACAGCAGAGATAAAGTAATGACTGTTTTACTACGACGTCTGCTCTCTGAAACAGGCCACAGCAGAGATAAAGTAATGACTGTTTTACTACGACGTCTGCTCTCTGAAACAGGCCACAGCAGAGATAAAGTAATGACTGTTTTACTACGACGTCTGCTCTCTGAAACAGGCCACAGCAGAGATAAAGTAATGACTGTTTTACTACGACGTCTGCTCTCTGAAACAGGCCACAGCAGAGATAAAGTAATGACTGTTTTACTACGACGTCTGCTCTCTGAAACAGGCCACAGCAGAGATAAAGTAAGACATCTGTTATGGTTGGGAACTTTAATGAAGAGCAAGTAATTGCTTCAGTTGGGTAATTAGTCATCTGATGTGTCCGTTTTGAATCTAAATCTAAATCTAATGAATGCTTCTGAATGCTTCTCTCCTCTGTGTTACGTGGCTGTTATTATCCTTACTCAGTCTAATCAAC
Organism: Thymallus thymallus; assembly: GCA_023634145.1. Taxonomy (NCBI): domain Eukaryota; kingdom Metazoa; phylum Chordata; class Actinopteri; order Salmoniformes; family Salmonidae; genus Thymallus; species Thymallus thymallus. Next base: position 3,692,780 of record CM042421.1, read on the forward strand.
TCTCCTCTGTGTTACGTGGCTGTTATTATCCTTACTCAGTCTAATCAACTCTCCTCTGTGTTACGTGGCTGTTATTATCCTTACTCAGTCTAATCAACTCTCCTCTGTGTTACGTGGCTGTTATTATCCTTACTCAGTCTAATCAACTCTCCTCTGTGTTACGTGGCTGTTATTATCCTTACTCAGTCTAATCAACTCTCCTCTGTGTTACGTGGCTGTTATTATCCTTACTCAGTCTAATCAACTCTCCTCTGTGTTACGTGGCTGTTATTATCCTTACTCAGTCTAATCAACTCTCCTCTGTGTTACGTGGCTGTTATTATCCTTACTCAGTCTAATCAACTCTTCTCTGTGAGTTACATATAGGAAGAGAGAGAGAGAGAGAGAGGTCTGGGTCAGTCTGACCTCTGTTGACCCTTCTGTGCTGCATCCCAAAT
>CM042421.1:3695716-3698216 GCA_023634145.1 Thymallus thymallus
GCTGACCCTGTAGGTAGGCCGTCATTGTAAATAAAAATGTGTTTTGCTGATTTCTACCATGTGTTATTATCAGAGTCTCAGTCTGCTGAGGTAGACTGACCCCTGTTAAAGGACCAATGACCATACCTCTGTTAACTTCCTCAACTCTCTGTCTCTCTGCTGCACCTCGCCTCAACTCTCTGTCTCTCTGCTGCACCTCGCCTCAACTCTGTCTCTCTGCTGCACCTCAACTCTCTGCCTCTCTGCTGCACCTCAACTCTCTGTCTCTCTGCTGCACCTCGCCTCAACTCTCTGTCTATCTGCTGCATCTCGCCTCAACTCTGTCTCTCTGCTGCACCTCAACTCTCTGCCTCTGCTGCACCTCGTCTCAACTCTGTCTCTCTGCTGCACCTCAACTCTCTGTCTCTCTGCTGCACCTCAACTCTCTGTCTCTCTGCTGCACCTCAACTCTCTGTCTCTCTACTGCACCTCAACTCTCTGTCTCTCTGCTGCACCTCAACTCTCTGTCTCTCTACTGCACCTCAACTCTCTGTCTCTCTGCTTCACCTCAACTCTCTGTCTCTCTGCTGCACCTCAACTCTCTGTCTCTCCCCGTCCAGACAAGAAAGGACATTTGGAATGCGGCCATAGTGTTTGGTTCATTACCCCTCGGTTTCTCACACATCACACGCACGCACGCACGCACACACACACACACACACACACACACACACACACGCACGCACGCACGCACGCACGCACGCACGCACGCACACACGCACACATACTCATGAACACGTGCGTTCAGACGGCCTACTGCTAGGCATATACACGATACTGCTCTAGTGTGTTATGAGGCCCCAGAGTCTATAGGATAGCTGGAGATGTAACAGTGACACACACACACAAATATACGGGCCGCACTACGATGGAGGAGCTGGACCGGATGCTAAACATTATGGTATTGCGAACTAAAGCGAATGAAAAAGTGAGTCACCATCCCACACACACACTGGAAGCAGACTTGTTCTACCATCACTTTATCATCACTGGTCTCTGTTGGCTCTCATAAAGCAGCTGGTCTCTGTTGGCTCTCATAAAGCAGCTGGTCTCTGTTGGCTCTCATAAAGCAGCTGGTCTCTGGGTGTTTCAGCGAGACACAGGCTGTGTCAAAATGACACCCTACTCCCTGGCCAAAGTGTAGTGCACTATACAGGGAATAGGGTGTCATTTCATACGCAGCCACAGTACTCAGTGTGACTTCACAGGCTTCACCTGAAATTCTACCCTAGGTTCTGGAACCTTCTGATGTTCTATAGAACATGGATCTTAGAATGTGGAACATGGAACATAGAATGCCAAAAGTGTATATTTGGGCTGAGTTGAAAACACCAGTGAATGCAACAAGCGGATGATTTTCAAACCAAAAACCCATTCTGAATATGTAGCTGAGTGGGGAGTGCTTCCCCCTTTCTCCTAAAAAAATGATTTGTCAGGAGCTGGCCAGCGTGTCACTACCCACTGGGCAAAAAACGGCTGAATAAGGTTGTTTCCGTGTCATTTCGACCCCAAAAGTTAATGTGTTGAAGCAACGTGTAAAACTGACTGGATCTGCAAAAAGTCAACGTAAGGGAATTTAGTTTTTTTTTCAAATAACTTCTAACCTAAATGCAATGACAGAGTGAAATGTTTGGTTTATTTCACATTGAATTCAAGTTAGTTGACAACTCAACCAAATACAAATGAAAACTCGACGTTGAACTGGCGTCTGTGCCCAGTTGGAGGCTCTGTGGAGCAGGAGTAGCTTTTAAAGAAGCCTGAGGCCCTGTAGTAAACACATACGACCCCCCACTGGTGGAAAAAATTAAAGCATATACTAACATGTACCAAATGGCACCCTATTCCATATATAGTGTGAAAAACCCAGCAGCGTTTCTGTTCTTGACACACTCAAACCGGTGCGCCTGGCACCTTCCACCATACCCTGTTCAAAGGCACTTCAATACTTTGTCTTTCCCATTCAGCCTCTGAATTGCACACATACCAAGGCTTAAAAATAATGTTTTATCTGTCTCCTTTCATCTACACTGATTGAAGTGGATTGAACAGGTGACATCAAGAAGGGATCATATCTTTCACCTGGATTCACCTGGTCAGTCTACGTCATGGAAAAAGCAGATGTTCATAATGTTTTGTGCACTCAGTGTGTAGAAGGAATAGGGTGCAAAGTTAACAACATGGAGACACTATACACCTTTAGGGAGAAGTAGAGAGGGGACACTCAGGTAGAGTCCTCTAAACAGGGAGAAGTAGAGAGGGGACACTCAGGTAGAGTCATCTAAACAGGGAGAAGTAGAGAGGGGACACTCAGGTAGAGTCCTCTAAACAGGGAGAAGTAGAGAGGGGACACTCAGGTAGAGTCCTCTAAACAGGGAGAAGTAGAGAGGGGACACTCAGGTAGAGTCCTCTAAACAGGGAGAAGTAGAGAGGGGACACTCAGGTAGAGTCCTCTAAACAGGGA
>CM042421.1:3703216-3713216 GCA_023634145.1 Thymallus thymallus
ACTGTCACTGGGTGGAGCTTCATCTCTACTGTCACTGGGTGGAGCTTCATCTCTACTGTCACTGGGTGGAGCTTCATCTCTACTGTCACTGGGTGGAGCTTCATCTCTACTGTCACTGGGTGGAGCTTCATCTCTACTGTCACTGGGTGGAGCTTCATCTCTACTGTCACTGGGTGGAGCTTCATCTCTACTGTCACTGGGTGGAGCTTCATCTCTACTGTAACTAAATAACTGCACTCTACTACATTTGCACTCTGTTCATATCTCTGCGTTTAGATATATTTATATTGATACTGTAAATGTGTATAACCACTGCTCTACCTCTTTGCATATACATGTAATGTATGTAAACTTTATTTAACTATTCTCTCTGTATTTTGTCTGATAGGACAGACAGAGACACTTCTCTATTGGTCACACTTTAGACATGTTGTGGTCCCAAATAGCACCCTATTTCCTATATAGTGCACTACTTGTCAAACGGACACTTTTTTTGGTCACAGGTCCAGGAATGGCTAAAGATTGCAACAATTACCTGGAGCTAATGCTGCAGATAGCAATACTGGGTGATTTGATTTGAAAAGTCATAGTCAATAGATCAATAATATAATAATACTTTATATAATATTATAATAATAATATCTTTCATTTACAGTCTGTAGAAACTGTGACAATAAAAAGGTTCAGAACTTTTGTAAAACATCACAGCACAGTTTTAGAACACCTACTCATTCAAGGGTTTTTCTTTATTTTTCTATTTTCTACATTGTAGAATAATAGTGAAGACATCACTATGAAATAACACATATGGAATCGTGTAGTAACCAAAAAAGTGTTAAACATATTCTTCAAATAGCCACCATTAGCCTTGATGACAGCTTTGCACAATCTTGGCATTCTCTCAACCAGCTTCACCTGGAATGCTTTTCCATCAGTCTTGAAGGAGTTCCCACATATGCTGAGCACTTGTTAGCTGCTTTTCCTTCACTCTGCGGTCCGACTCATCCCAAACCATCTAAATTTGGTTGAGGTTGGTTGGTTGTGGAGGCCAGGTCATCTGATGCAGCACTCAATCACACACTTGGTAAGAGAGGGCAGTAGGTTCATAGAGTGGTATACAGGGTCTCTCCCTTTCTCCCTCCACCACATATAAATAAACAACAGACGTTTCCCTGTGTACCTAGCCTGTCAGCGGCAGACATGTTCAGCTAGTGATGGGAAGCACACGGTCCTCTTCTCTCTGTCTCACAGGAACACACATTACCCATCTTACAACACACACACACACACACACACACACACACACACACACACACACACACACACACACACACACACACACACACACACACACGCTACCCTGCTCTTAATCTCCTTCCATCTCTCTCCCCCTGTCTCCCCCCCCTCTCTCTCTCTGCTTCTCTCTCTTTCTTCCTCTCTCTCTCTCTCTCTCTTTCTTTCTCTCTCTCTCTGTCCCTCTCTCTCTCTCTCTCTCTCTCTGCTTCTCTCTCTCTTTCTTTCTCTCTCTCTCTGTCCCTCTCTCTCTCTTTGCTTCTCTCTCTTTCTTTCTCTCTCTCTCTGTCTCTCTCTCTCCCTCTCTCTCTCTCCCTCTCTCTCTCTGTCTGTCCCTCTCTCTCTCTCTCTCTCTCCCTCTCTCCCCCTCTCCCCCCCCCCCCCCCCCCTCTCTCTCTCTCTCTCTCTCTCTCTCTCTCTCTCTCTCTCTCTCTCTCTCTCTCTCTCTCTCTGAGAGAACAACAATAAAATGGTAACAGTAAATAGTATAAATATAATCCATATAAAAGGCTAAACATGGAAAATGAAACTATAACTAACTACCATCATTACTACCATAACTAACTACCACTACTATTAGGATAATAATCACTAAAAATAACTATAACTAACTACCATCATTACTACTACTACTGTACTACCACCATAACTAACTACCACTACTATTAGGATAATAATCACTAAAAATAACTATAACTAACTACCATCATTACTACTACTACTGTACTACCACCATAACTAACTACCACTACTATTAGGATAATAATCACTAATAATAACTATAACTAACTACCATCATTACTACTACTACTGTACTACCACCATAACTAACTACCACTACTATTAGGATAATAATCACTAAAAATAACTATAACTAACTACCATCATTACTACTACTACTGTACTACCACCATAACTAACTACCACTACTATTAGGATAATAATCACTAATAATAACTATAACTAACTACCATCATTACCACCATAACTAACTACCACTACTATTAGGATAATAATCACTAAAAATAACTATAACTAACTACCATCATTACTACTACTACTGTACTACCACCATAACTAACTACCACTACTATTAGGATAATAATCACTAAAAATAACTATAACTAACTACCATCATTACTACTACTACTGTACTACCACCATAACTAACTACCACTACTATTAGGATAATAATCACTAAAAATAACTATAACTAACTACCATCATTACTACTACTACTGTACTACCACCATAACTAACTACCACTACTATTAGGATAATAATCACTAAAAATAACTATAACTAACTACCATCATTACTACTACTACTGTACTACCACCATAACTAACTACCACTACTATTAGGATAATAATCACTAAAAATAACTATAACTAACTACCATCATTACTACTACTACTGTACTACCACCATAACTAACTACCACTACTATTAGGATAATAATCACTAAAAATAACTATAACTAACTACCATCATTACTACTACTACTGTACTACCACCATAACTAACTACCACTACTATTAGGATAATAATCACTAAAAATAACTATAACTAACTACCATCATTACTACTACTACTGTACTACCACCATAACTAACTACCACTACTATTAGGATAATAATCACAACAATAATAATAATAGTAAGAACAATAATACCACTAATAATAGTAATAACAATAACACTAATAATAAGTAAGTTACTGCTTACCCTGCAGATGGTATTATTCAGTGTCCCTCAGGCTATGGCAGGAAAATACATATTTGGCTGCAAGAGCAGCGGTTGCTCCTTCGCCCATGAGTATTTTTAGTTTTTCCTCTGGGTTTGATAAGTTAAAATTTGGAATAAATGTATTAATGTCTGTGAATAATGAAGCAGTGCTCTTGCTGACTGAGAGGGCTCGTTTCTGGGCTCAGTTTTTGTGTTTGAAGTGTTTTAAATTGGAGACTAGAATTTGGACTTGAATTTAGGTGTAGGCAAAAATATTATGATATTTTTAGTACTTTCATTACCACTGGAAAGCGGCCCAAATCTGCCCTACATGCATTAGATGGTGTATTTCTTTGGAATTGTAGAAATTTTAGACAGTTTTCTTGTCCCATATTTTAAAGTCCAGTTTATTGATTGGCCCCCAAACCTGACTTCCTTAAAGAGCTATTGGTACGATTACGCTGTCAAATATTTTGGTCCAAATTCTAATTGGGATGTTGAATAATTTTTTATTGCATACAATGCTCTGCAGGCTTTTTCTTTGAGCGCATTCACTGCCATATTAAAGATTCCAGATGCAGATATGGTCAGACCAAGGTATGAGTCATTTTTACTGTGTTCAATTATGCTGTTGTTCAGGGTGAATTTATATTTGTGTTTCTGACATCTGGGTTTCTTTTGGAAAATCATGATTTTCTTTTTCTTTTTTTTTTTTTACAGCCAGGGCCCAATTGTGGCAATATTGCTCTAGAATGTTAAGGTTCTGTTGAAGACCTTTTTTGGTTGGTGACAGAAGAACCAAATCATCAGCATATAGCAGATATTTTACCTCTGTGTCAAATAGGGTGAGTCCTGGGGCTGCAGAATGGTCCAACATGTCTGCTAATTCATTTATATACATTTTGAAAAGTTTTGGACTCAAACTGCAGCCTTGTCTCACACCTCAACGTTGCAAAAATAATTATGTTCTTTGGTTTTTGATTTTTATTGCACACTTATTTTCTGTGTTCATACATTTTATTAAGTCATACACCTTACCATCAAGCCCACTTTGGAGAATTTTGAAGAATAGCCCTTCGTGCCAAGTAGAATCGAATGCTTTCAATAAAGAAAGCTACAGAAAAACTTTCCCAAGTTGCTGTTTACACATATTCCCCTGTACTTATTGGGGTCTGATTTGTCTCCACTTTTGTGGATAGGGGAGATGAGCCCCTGGTTCCAGACATCAGGAAAGCAGCCAGAAGTTAGTACCAAGTTGAACAATTTAAGCATAGCATTTTGCAACTCAGGTGTGCTGTTTTTCAGCATTTCATTTCTGATGTTATCTAGACCACAAGCCTTCTTTGGTTTTATAGATTTTAGCTTTTCATTTAGTTCTTGTTGGGTTATTGGATTTTGGTTGTTTTTAATGACTCATTCAAAGATTTTTCTTGAATTTCTAATAGGGTATGAGGTAAGTCTTTTTATGGGATGTTTTTGTATAGTTAATGAAAGTAAGTTTTCCAGATTCCTTCATCTTGTATGGCTAATTATTGTGGCTCTGTCGTGGTTAAATTGTTCCACATAAGTCCCAGAACTTATTTTGTTCAATTGCGATTTCAATTTCATCAAGTGTCTTATTGGTTTAATTCAATTTCTTGCATTTCAGTGTATGTTTATACTGTTTCAGAGTTTCAAAGTATTCATAACATAGCTCTGGGTCCATCAGTTCATTTGAGTTCAATGTTCAAATGAATTTCTCTGCACTGTTTGGAGCCCATCTGTACGATTGGTTCATGTTGTAGAGATTATTGGGCTGTTTTTTTGAATGGGTATTGCTGGTTAATTTCTTAAGAAACACGTTGATCTGACTGTGATCTGACAATGGTGGTTGTGGTCTGACAGTGATTGCACTAATGGAGGAGGGGTTGATGTCAGTGATTTCATAATCGACTACATTGAGCAGTAAGTAAACTGACCTAAAGAGTCCCCTCTATTTCTACCATTAAGCATCTACAGGCCTAAGGCTCGACAAAGATGCACTAGCTCCTTCCCGTTTTTGTTCAGTATTTGGTCAGGACTGTTTCTATTATTTATAATAGGGCTAATGTACAAGGAGGGGTGTCCAAATATGTGGTGGTTACCTCCCGGATCAGTGTAGTCAGGCTCAGAACCTGCTCTCGCATTGAAATCTCCACAAAGAAGCACTTTACCCTCTGCCTGAAATTGAAGGATTTCTGTATGGAGATTGTCAAAACACTGATCATCATAATATGATGAATCTGAAGGAGGAGCATAAGCTGAACATGTGTATCCATCACTGTCACAATAGATTGTACCCTGGTTAAGTTTTAGCCAAATGTGGTTAGTACCTTTTTTCATTTCATTCAGTGCTGCTTCTGCCAAATGATGAGTCCCGGCCCCATTTAAAATGTTTATGTATGATTGATGATAGTAAACTTTCTCTATAGCCTGAGGGACACTGAGTATCAATGTCTCCACGACACCATGTTTCCAGTAGGATTATGACGTCCTGTCCCTTGATGTTTTTAAGAAATTCTGGATTTGTTGTTTTAGAACCAAAATATGAAGAGTATAGACCCTGGATATTCCAAGAGCTGATAGTTAATGATCCTATTTATAATAAGTGATATTCACTGGTTTGAGTAAAGTACACTGAGATTATAAAAAAGGAATAAAAAAAAATATATATATATACAGTGGGGAGAACAAGTATTTGATACACTGCTGATTTTGCAGGTTTTACAACTTACACAGCATGTAGAGGTCTGTAATTTTTATCATAGGTACACTTCAACTGTGAGAGACGGAATCTAAAACAAAAATCCAGAAAATCACAAGTAATTAATTTGCATTTTATTGCATGACATAAGTATTTGATACATCAGAAAAGCAGAACTTAATATTTGGTACAGAAACCTTTGTTTGCAATTACAGAGATCATACGTTTCCTGTAGTTCTTGACCAAGTTTGCACACACTGCAGCAGGGATTTTGGCTCACTCCTCCATACAGATCCTTCAGGTTTCGGGCTGTCGCTGGGCAATACGGACTTTCAGCTCCCTCCAAAGATTTTCTATTGGGTTCAGTTCTGGAGACTGGCTAGGTATGATTTTTAAATAATTAATTAGCATTTTATTGCATGACATAAGTATTTGATCACCTACCAACCAGTAAGAATTCCGGCTCTCACAGACCTGTTAGTTTTTCTTTAAGAAGCCCTCCTGTTCTCCACTCATTACCTGTATTAACTGCACCTGTTTGAACTCGTTACCTGTATAAAAGACACCTGTCCACACACTCAATCAAACAGACTCCAACCTCTCCACAATGGCCAAGACCATAGAGCTGTGTAAGGACATCAGGGATAAAATTGCACAAGGCTGGGATGGGCTACAGGACAATAGGCAAGCAGCTTGGTGAGAAGACAACAACTGTTGGCACAATTATTAGAAAATGGAAGAAGTTCAAGATGACGGTCAATCTCCCTCGGCCTGGGGCACCATGCAAGATCTCACCTCGTGGGGCATCAATGATCATGAGGAAGGTGAGGGATCAGCCCAGAACTACACGGCAGGACCTGGTAAATGACCTGAAGAGAGCTGGGACCACAGTCTCAAAGAAAACCATTAGTAACACACTACGCCGTCATGGATTAAAATCCTGCAGCGCACGTAAGGTCCCCCTGCTCAAGCCAGCGCATGTCCAGGCCCGTCTGAAGTTTGCCAATGACCATTTAGATGATCCAGAGGAGGAATGGGAGAAGGTCATGTGGTCTGATGAGACAAAAATATAACTTTTTGGTCTAAACTCCACTCGCCATGTTTGGAGGAAGAAGAAGGATGAGTACAACCCCAAGAACACCATCCCAACCGTGAAGCATGGAGGTGGAAACACCATTCTTTGGGGATGCTTTTCTGCAAAGGGGACAGGACGACTGCACCGTATTGAGGGGAGGATGGATGGGGCCATGTATCGCGAGATCTTGGCCAACAACCTCCTTCCCTCAGTAAGAGCATTGAAGATGGGTCGTGGCTGGGTCTTTCAGCATGACAACGACCCGAAACACACAGCCAGGGCAACTAAGGAGTGGCTCCGTAAGAAGCATCTCAAGGTCCTGGAGTGACCTAGCCAGTCTCCAGAACTGAACCCAATAGAAAATCTTTGGAGGGAGCTGAAAGTCCGTATTGCCCAGCGACAGCCCGAAACCTGAAGGATCTGTATGGAGGAGTGGGCCAAAATCCCTGCTGCAGTGTGTGCAAACTTGGTCAAGAACTACAGGAAACGTATGATCTCTGTAATTGCAAACAAAGGTTTCTGTACCAAATATTAAGTTCTGCTTTTCTGATGTATCAAATACTTATGTCATGCAATAAAATGCAAATTAATTACTTGTGATTTTCTGGATTTTTGTTTTAGATTCCGTCACTACAGACTTCTACATGCTTTGTAAGTAGAAAACCTGCAAAATCGGCAGTGTATCAAATACTTGTTCTCCCCACTGTATATATAGGAACTAGAAGTTGAAGTCGGAGGTTTACATACACCTTAGCCAAATACATTTCAACTCCATTTAATCCTAGTAAAAATTCCCTGTCTTAGGTCAGTTAGGATCACCACTTTATTTTAAGAATGTGAAATGTCAGAATAATAGTAGAGAGAATGATTATTTCAGCTTTTATTTCTTTCATCACATTCCCAGTGGTTCAGAAGTTTACATACATTCAATTAGGATTTGGTAGCATTGCCTTTAAATTGTTTAACTTGGGTCAAATGTTTCAGGTAGCCTTCCACAAGCTTCCCACAATAAGTTGGGTGAATTTTGGCCCATTCCTCCTGACAGAACTGGTGTAACTGAGTCAGGTTTGTAGGCCTCCTTGCCCGCACACACTTTTTCAGATCTGCCCACAAATGTTCTATAGGATTGAGGTCAGGGCTTTGTGATGGCCACTCCAATACCTTGACTTTGTTGTCCTTAAGCCATTTTGCCACAACTTTGTAAGTATGCTTGGGGTCATTGTTCATTTGGAAGACCCATTTGCGACCAAGCTTTAACTTCCTGACTGATGTCTTGAGATTTTGCTTCAATATATCCACATAATTTTCTTTCCTCATGATGCCATCGATTTTGTGAAGTGCACCAGTCCCTCCTGCAGCAAAGCACCCCCACAACATGATGCTGCCACCCCCGTGCTTCACGGTTGGGATGGTGTTCTTCGGCTTGCAAGCCTCCCCCTTTTTCCGCCAAACATAACAATGGTCATTGTCTTTCTCCCCATGTGCAGTTGCAAACCGTAGTCTGGCTTTTTATGGCGGTTTTGGAGCAGTTGCTTCTTCCTTACTGAGCGGCCTTTCAGGTTATGTCGATATAGGACTCGTTTTACTGTGGATAGAGATACTTTTGTACCTGTTTCCACCAGCATCTTCACAAGGTCCTTTGCTGTTGTTCTGGGATTGATTGGCACTTTTCACACCAAAGTATGTTCATCTCTAGGAGACAGAACGCGTCTCCTTCCTGAGCGGTATGACGGCTGCGTGGTCCCATGGTGTTTATACTTGCGTACTATTGTTTGTACAGATGAACGTGGTACCTTCAGGCGTTTGGTAATTGCTCCCAAGGATGAACCAGACTTGTGGAGGTTTTTTCTGAGGTCTTGGCTGATTTCTTTTTGATTTTCTCATGATGTCGAGCAAAGAGGCACTGAGTTTGAAGGTAGGCCTTGAAATACATCCACAGGTACACCTCCAATTGACTCAAATTATGTCAATTAGCCTATCAGAAGCATCTAAAGCCATAATCTTCTGGAATTTTCCAAGCTGTTTAAAAGCACAGACACTGTAAACTTCTGCACCCACTGGAATTGTGATATAGTGAATTATGAGTGAAATAATCTGCCTGTAAACAATTGTTGGAAGAATTACTTGTGTCATGCACAAAGTAGATGTCCTAACCGACTTGCCAAAACTATAGTTTGTTAACATGAAAAATTAGTTTTAATGACTTCAACCTTAGTGTATGTAAACTTCCAACTGTACATACTGTATCTATATATATATATACAGTGGGGAGAACAAGTATTTGATACACTGCCGATTTTGCAGGTTTTCCCACTTACAAAGCATGTAGAAGTCTGTAATTTTTATCATAGGTACTCTTCAACTGTGAGTGACGGAATCTAGAACAAAAATCCAGAAAATCACATTGTATGATTTTTAAGTAATTCATTTGCATTTTATTGCATGACATAAGTATTTGATACATCAGAAAAGCAGAACTTAATATTTGTTACAGAAACCTTTGTTTGCAATTACAGAGATCATACGTTTCCTGTAGTTCTTGACCAGGTTTGCACACACTGCAGCAGGGATTTTGACCCACTCCTCCATCCAGATCCTTCAGGTTTCGGGGCTGTCGCTGGGCAATACGGACTTTCAGCTCCCTCCAAAGATTTTCTATTGGGTTCAGGTCTGGAGACTGGCTAGGCCACTCCAGGACCTTGAGATGCTTCTTACGGAGCCACTCCTTCGTTGCCCTGGCTGTGTGTTTCGGGTTGTTGTCATGCTGGAAGACCCAGCCATGACCCATCTTCAATGCTCTTACTGAGGGAAGGAGGTTGTTGGCCAAAATCTCGCGATACATGGCCCCATCCATCCTCCCCTCAATACGGTGCAGTCGTCCTGTCCCCTTTGCAGAAAAGCATCCCCAAAGAATTATGTTTCCACCTCCATGCTTCACGGTTGGGATGGTGTTCTTGGGGTTGTACTCATCCTTCTTCTTCCTCCAAACACGGCGAGTGGAGTTTAGACCAAAAAGCTCTATTTTTGTCTCATCAGACCACATGACCTTCTCCCATTCCTCCTCTGGATCATCCAGATGGTCATTGGCAAACTTCAGACGGGCCTGGACATGCGCTGGCTTGAGCAGGGGGACCTTGCGTGCGCTGCAGGATTTTAATCCATGACGGTGCAGTGTGTTACTAA
>CM042421.1:3718216-3748216 GCA_023634145.1 Thymallus thymallus
TGGTGTTAGTACATGGTATTAGTACATGGTGTTAGTACATGGTGTTAGTACATCGTATTAGTACATGGTGTTAATACATGGTGTTAGCTCATGGTGTTAGTATATGGTGTTAGTACATGGTGATAGTACATGGTGATAGTACATGGTGATGGTACATGGTGATAGTACATGGTGATAGTACATGGTGATAGTACATGGTGTTAGTACATGGTGTTAGTACATGGTGATAGTACATGGTGTTAGTACATGGTGATAGTACATGGTGATAGTACATGGTGTTAGTACATGGTGTTAGTACATGGTGATAGTACATGGTATTAGTACATGGTGTTAGTACATGGTGTTAGTACATGGTGATAGTACATGGTGATAGTACATGGTGATAGTACATGGTGATAGTACATGGTGTTAGTACATGGTATTAGTACATGGTGTTAGTACATGGTGTTAGCACATGGTGTTAGTACATGGTGTTAGTACATGGTGTTAGTACATGGTGTTAGTACATGGTATTAGTACATGGTGTTAGTACATCGTATTAGTACATGGTGTTAGTACATGGTGTTAGTACATGGTGTTAGTACATGGTGTTAGTACATGGTGTTAGTACATGGTATTAGTACATGGTATTAGTACATGGTGTTAGTACATCGTATTAGTACATGGTGTTAGTACATGGTGTTAGCACATGGTGTTAGCACATGGTGTTAGTACATGGTGTTAGCACATGGTGTTAGCACATGGTGTTAGCACATGGTGTTAGTACATGGTGTTAGTACATGGTGTTAGTACATGGTGTTAGTACATGGTGTTAGTACATGGTGTTAGTACATGGTATTAGTACATGGTATTAGTACATGGTGTTAGTACATCGTATTAGTACATGGTGTTAGTACATGGTGTTAGCACATGGTGTTAGTACATGGTGTTAGTACATGGTGTTAGCACATGGTGTTAGCACATGGTGTTAGCACATGGTGTTAGTACATGGTGTTAGTACATGGTGTTAGTACATGGTGTTAGTACATGGTGTTAGTACATGGTATTAGTACATGGTGTTAGTACATGGTATTAGTACATGGTGTTAGTACATGGTGTTAGTACATCGTATTAGTACATGGTGTTAGTACATGGTGTTAGCACATGGTGTTAGTACATGGTGTTAGTACATGGTGTTAGCACATGGTGTTAGCACATGGTGTTAGTACATGGTGTTAGTACATGGTGTTAGTACATGGTATTAGTACATGGTATTAGTACATGGTGTTAGTACATGGTATTAGTACATGGTGTTAGTACATGGTATTAGTACATGGTGTTAGTACATGGTGTTAGTACATGGTGTTAGTACATGGTGTTAGTACATGGTGTTAGCACATGGTGTGTGGTGCTGAAAGCAATCTGGTGGTTGGAAGAATGAAGGGAATGACGGAGGAGTGGAGAGAAGGATGAGAGCAGGAGAAGAGGTGTGACTGTCACTCCACTCCACAGCACGCAGGCCACATTGACACTGAGTATTTATGTCCTGGAAGGGCCGAGGGTGGGGAGTGACTGACTGTAGTATAAAAAGCCTTCTGAGAATATAGACAGCTTTAGCACTGTAGGGTCTGACCTCCAAACCTGTCAACTAACCAATCAACCTCTGATCTGGAAAATAACACAGCTAACTGTGTTCAAGAGCGCATCTAGGGTCACATGACTATTTCCAAGTCATGACCTTAACATGGGTGAAACAGAGCCTACAACTTTGTTTACACTTTTTAAGCCATTTTGTAGCTCCCTGGTTAAGGGTTCAAATCAGAGCTCTACATTGAGGTCTGTTTAAAATGGAAGGAGAAGAGGACTGTGTTCACTGAGTACAGAAAGTCTTTCTGAGGAGTTGGAGGTTAGTACAGAAAACAGGCAGGTAGACAAACAGGCTGGTAGACCAACAGGCTGGTAGACCAACAGGCAGGTAGACCAACAGGCAGGTAGACCAACAGGCAGGTAGACAAACAGGCAGGTAGACCAACAGGCAGGTAGACCAACAGGCTGGTAGACCAACAGGCAGGTAGACCAACAGGCAGGTAGACAAACAGGCAGGTAGACCAACAGGCAGGTAGACCAACAGGCTGGTAGACCAACAGGCAGGTAGACAAACAGGCAGGTAGACCAACAGGCTGGTAGACCAACAGGCAGGTAGACCAACAGGCTGGTAGACCAACAGGCTGGTAGACCAACAGGCAGGTAGACCAACAGGCTGGTAGACCAACAGGCTGGTAGACAGGCAAAAAGGCAGGAGTGTATAACACACAAACCTGTCTAGAACAACAGACAGTTGGGACCTTATCATCACAGACCTGTCTAGAACAACATACAGTCTTGACCTTATCATCACAGACCTGTCTAGAACAACAGACAGTCTGGGCCTCATCATCACAGACATGTCTAGAACAACAGACAGTCTTGACCTTATCATCACAGACCTGTCTAGAACAACAGACAGTCTTGTCCTTATCATCACAGACCTGTCTAGTACAACAGACAGCATTGTCCTTATCATCACAGACCTGTCTGGAACAGACAGTCTTGTCCTTATCATCACAGACCTGTCTGGAACAACAGACAGTCTTGTCCTTATCATCACAGACCTGTCTGGAACAACAGACAGTCTTGTCCTTATCATCACAGACCTGTCTAGAACAACAGACAGTCTTGTCCTTATCATCACAGACCTGTCTGGAACAACAGACAGTCTTGTCCTTATCATCACAGACCTGTCTAGAACAACAGACAGTCTTGTCCTTATCATCACAGACCTGTCTAGAACAACAGACAGTCTTGTCCTTATCATCACAGACCTGTCTGGAACAACAGACAGTCTTGTCCTTATCATCACAGACCTGTCTAGAACAACAGACAGTCTTGTCCTTATCATCACAGACCTGTCTAGAACAACAGACAGTCTTGTCCTTATCATCACAGACCTGTCTGGAACAACAGACAGTCTTGTCCTTATCATCACAGACCTGTCTAGAACAACAGACAGTCTTGTCCTTATCATCACAGACCTGTCTGGAACAACAGACAGTCTTGTCCTTATCATCACAGACCTGTCTAGAACAACAGACAATTTAATATAATATAATATAAATAGTATTTTCCGTTTTGTTTTGTCTTCATACCATGTCATGTGTCTCTCAGTCTACTACTATTGTTTTAATGTATTGTTATTCTCATTAATAATGTTGTTGTAGTTGCTGTTAATGGTAATCCCATTTCCACTACTACTAGTATTATTACTGTTGGTCCCACCATTGTTGTTATATGGATACTATGACAATGGAAGTAATTTAACTGGCCATGTCAATAAAGTCTACTGAATTAAGAGAGAGAGAGAGAGAGAGAGAGAGAGAGAGAGAGAGAGAGCGAGAGAGAGAGAGAGAAGGTGGAGGTAGAACTAGAGAGAGGAGAGAGATGTGTTGGCTAATTTTGCTGTCTGTTTATGGCCTGGTGTTCAGGTTGACAGGTACTAAGATCTCTAATGATGGCACTAACACAGCAGGGCAAGGAGCCAATCTGACTGTTTCCTCCAACCCTCCCAGGAGAACTATTACTATAAGCTCTCACTCTATTACTCTCTCCAGAGGAGAGGTACAGTAACCTAACCATGGTTATAGTAAATAAGACAGTAAGGATCGTCCACAAGAGTTACAGTCCGTCACTTCATACATTGCAGCGTCTGCAGTCTGTCCGGAATATTCCACCTAGCCCTCTGCCCTACCTGCTCTCATCTCCACTCCTCTTTCACAGACAAAGAGTAATCTATCTATCACATTTCTCCCTGCTACTATCACTCATCCTCTTCCGCTTAGAAGTTGTCACTGGGGTCAGGGGTCAGAGGTCAGGGGAATGTATATTTGGAGGTTCGGAGTAGCTTCAGAGAAATGGTTACAGTAGGTGCACTCTTCTACTGTGGTGACACTGTCCTCGGAAGGCAGTTGTCAGGGGTCAAGGTTCAGGGGCCAACAGGAAGGAGTATTTACAGTTGGAATTTGAAGGAAAGGTACCTGTCCTATAGTGGTGGAGGTTGAGGCCTTCTTAGAGTAGTTTACTATGTAGTGACATCCTCTCATTCTGGATGTTTCTGTGAGGTTTCCTCTGCTGTTGACCTATGTGCCATTCCTCTCCCGTCACCTGACTGTGGGGTCAGGGGTCAATAGGAGTATTTATAGTTGAAGGTAAAGGTTAAGAGGTCAAACCACTGTGCCTGTCCTAAAATGGCTTCTCAGAGTAGATTCGGAGAAAAGTTCTCAAATTCATACTGCTCTCCCTAACAGGTGTTATTTTACTCAGTTAAAGTGAGAAGGGAGAGAGTGAAGTGGGGTTCAGGTGTGTGTTCATCAGACCACTCACAACATACACTGTCAGCCAATCAGCATTGAGAGCTGGCCCCTCCAACACACACTGTCAGCCTATCAGCATGGATGAAGGGGAGGAGACAGGTTAAAGAAGGACTTTTAAGCCTGTGTGGCAATTTAGAGGGTGAATGGGCAAGACGAAAGATTGAAGTGCCTTTAAACAGGGAATGGTATTAAGTGCCAGGCGCACCAGTTTGAATGTGTCAAGAACACTAACGCTGCTGGACTTTTCACGCTCAACAGTTTCCCGTGTGAATCAAGACTGGTCCACCACCCAAAAGGAGATCCAGCCAACTTGACACAACTGTGGGAAGCATTGGAGTTATCATGGGCACACCTTGTAGAGTCCATGCCCCACAAATTGAGGCTGTTCTGAGGGCAAAAGGGAGTGCAACTCAATATTAGGAAGGTGTTGTTAATGTTTTGTACACCATATGCTCACAGCAGGATCATGATTCTTCAGACAGCCTTCTTTAAAACTGCAGTAGGACCAAAAAGCAGGTATATTTAATAAGGGTTATGAAGACTGCAGTGTAGGATGGAGTAGCAGTGATATTTAATAAGGGTTATAAAGACTGCAGTAAGATGGAGTAGCACGGATATTTAATAAGGGTTATGAAGACTGCAGTGTAGGATGGAGTAGCAGTGATATTTAATAAGGGTTATAAAGACTGCAGTAAGATGGAGTAGCAGGGATATTTAATAAGGGTTAATAAGACTGCAGTAAGATGGAGTGGCAGTGATATTTAATAAGGGTTATAAAGACTGCAGTAAGATGGAGTAGCAGGGATATTTAATAAGGGTTATTAAGACTGCAGTAAGATGGAGTAGCAGTGATATTTAATAAGGGTTATTAAGACTGCAGTAAGATGGAGTAGCAGGGATATGTAATAAAGTTTATTAAGACTGCAGTAAGATGGAGGTTTCAAGTTGACATAGTCAGCCAGTCAGAAGACAGGGGGTGTGTCAGAGAGCTTCCACTCTCTCCACAGGAACACAGACCTGTCTTCTTTTCTCTCCCTCCAAGGTAGAATCCCTACAGTGCTAACCTCTCTGTCTGTCTGAACCACAGGGTAGCCTGTCTAGCCAGACCCCCCTCTCTCTGGTTTCTTATGTCTCTCAGTACTCTGATATCTCTCTCTCTCCCTCCCTCCCTCTCTCAGTACTCTGATATCTCTCCCTCCCCCCTCAGTACTCTGATCTCTCTCTCTCTCTCTCTCTCTCTCTCCTCTCTCTCTCTCTCTCTCTCTCTCTCTGTACTCTGATATCTCTCTCTCTCTCTCCCTCCATCTCTCTCAGTACTCTGATATCTCTCTCTCTCTCCATCTCTCTCAGTACTCTGATATCTCTCTCTCTCTCTCTCCCTCCATCTCTCTCAGTACTCTGATATCTCTCTCTCTCCCTCCCTCTCTCAGTACTCTGATCTCTCTCTCTCTCTCTCTCTCTCTCTCTCTCTCTCTCTCTCTCCCTCCCTCCCTCTCTCAGTACTCTGATCTCTCTCTCCCTCCCTCTCTCAGTACTCTGATATCTCTCCCTTCCTCTCTCCCTCCCTCCCTCCCTCCCTCCCTCCCTCCCTCCCTCCCTCCCTCAGTACTCTGATCTCTCTCTCTCTCCCTCCCTCTCTCAGTACTCTGATATCTCTCTCCCTCCCTACCTCTCCCAGTACTCTGATATCCCTCCCTCCCTCCCTCCCTCTCCCAGTACTCGGATATCTCTCTCCCCCTTCCTCCCTCTCTCAGTACTCTGATATCTCTCTCCCCCTTCCTCACTCTCTCAGTACTCTGATATCTCTCTCTCCTTCCCTCCCTCAGTACTCTGATATATCTCTCTCCCTTCCTCCCCCTCTCAGTACTCTGATATCTTTCTCTCCCTTCCTTCCTTCCTCTCTCAGTACTCTGGTATCTCTCTCTCTCTCTCAACCATCTCTCTCAGTACTCTGATATATATATCTCTTTCTCTCTCCCTCCCTCTCTCAGTACTCTGATATCTCTCCCTCCGTCCCTCCCTCCCTCCCTCCCTCAGTACTCTGATATCTCTCCCTCCCCCCTCCATCCCTCAGTACTCTGATCTCTCTCTCTCTCCCTCCCTCTCTCAGTACTCTGATCTCTCTCTCTCTCTCCCTCCCTCTCTCAGTACTCTGATATCTCTACCTCTCCCTCCCTCCCTCTCTCAGTACTCTGATCTCTCTCTCCCTCCCTCCCTCTCTCAGTACTCTGATATCTCTCCCTCCCTCAGTACACTGATATCTCTCTCCCTCCCTACCTCTCCCAGTACTCTGATATCCCTCCCTCCCTCCCTCTCCCAGTACTCGGATATCTCTCTCCCCCTTCCTCCCTCTCTCAGTACTCTGATATCTCTCTCCCCCTTCCTCGCTCTCTCAGTACTCTGATATCTCTCTCTCCTTCCCGCACTCTCTCAGTACTCTGATATCTCTCTCTCCTTCCCTCCCTCTCTCAGTACTCTGATATCTCTCTCCCCCTTCCTCCCTCTCTCAGTACTCTGATATCTCTCTCCCCCTTCCTCCCTCTCTCAGTACTCTGATATCTCTCTCTCCTTCCCGCCCTCTCTCAGTACTCTGATATCTCTCTCTCCTTCCCGCCCTCTCTCAGTACTCTGATATCTCTCTCTCCTTCCCTCCCTCTCTCAGTACTCTGATATCTCTCTCTCCCTTCCTCCCTCAGTAATCTGATATCGCTCTCTCCCTCCCTCCCTCTCCCTCCCTCTCTCAGTATTCTGATATCTCTCTCTCCTTCCCTTCCTCCCTCAGTAATCTGATATCTCTCTCTCCCTCCCTCCCTCCCTCTCTCAGTAATCTGATATCTCTCTCTCCTTCCCTCTGTCTCTCAGTAATCTGATATCTCTCTCTCCCTCCCTCCCTCCCTCTCCCTCCCTCTCTCAGTAATCTGATATCTCTCTCTCCTTCCCTCTGTCTCTCAGTACTCTGATATCTCTCTCCTTATATTAACTCTGTTCCAGTATATTAACATTCTCCTCTAACAGTAGATCTCTGTAACTCTCCCACCACATAGTATCCCTATGCCCCTCTCATAATTCTACATCTCTCATCATCCAGACTTTTACGATGTTCTAACACTCTCCCTCCCTCCCTCCCTCCCTCCCTCCCTCCCTCCCTCCCTCCCTCCTTCCGCAGGGCTGAGTATCTCTTCCTTGCCCCTCTCCCCTGGAGGAGGCTGGCATCGGGGCGTCCTGATGCCAGGGCCCGTCTAAAGAGGGTGGACGCGGGACGCTCCGACATGCCCCACCCCCTTCACTCTGCTGGGCCCCCTGATTGGTGGAGCCAGAGGAGGACCTTGCCCACAACCACACCAACCAGACCAGGTGAGTTGATCATAGAGATAGGGGGACACTAATAGGAATAGACCAGATGAGTAGAACACAGAGCTAGAGAGATGAGGAGATGATATGAGTTGAATTTCAAGTATTTAAACACACACGTACAAACACACAGCCATGCACACAGAAACAAACACACACACACACACAGCCATGCACACAGAAACACACACACACACACACACGGCCATGCACACAGAAACACACACACACGGCCATACACACAGAAACAAACACACACACACACGGCCATGCACACAGAAACAAACACACACACGGCCATGCACACAGAAACAAACACACACACGGCCATGCACACAGAAACAAACACACACACACACGGCTATGCAGACAGAAACACACACACACACACACACACACACACACACACACACACACGGCCATGCACACAGAAACACACACACACGGCCATCCACACAGAAACAAACACACACACGGCCATGCACACAGAAACAAACAAACACACACACGGCCATGCACACAGAAACAAACACACACACGGCCATGCACACAGAAACAAACAAACACACACACGGCCATGCACACAGAAACAAACACACACACACACGGCCATGCACACAGAAACAAACAAACACACACACGGCCATGCACACAGAAACAAACAAACACACACACGGCCATGCACACAGAAACAAACACACACACGGCCATGCACACAGAAACAAACACACACACGGCCATGCACACAGAAACAAACACACACACGGCCATGCACACAGAAACAAACACACACACACACGGCCATGCACACAGAAACAAACACACACACACACAGCCATGCACACAGAAACAAACACACACACACAGCCATACACACAGAAACAAACACACACACGGCCATGCACACAGAAACAAACACACACACACACGGCCATGCACACAGAAACAAACAAACACACACACGGCCATGCACACAGAAACAAACACACACACACGGCCATGCACACAGAAACAAACACACACACAGCCATGCACACAGAAACAAACACACACACACACACAGCCATGCACACAGAAACAAACACACACACACGGCCATGCACACAGAAACAAACACACACACGGCCATGCACACAGAAACAAACACACACACAGCCATGCACACAGAAACAAACACACACACACGGCCATGCACACAGAAACAAACACACAAACACGGCCATGCACACAGAAACAAACACACACACACACGGCCATGCACACAGAAACAAACACACACACAGCCATGCACACAGAAACAAACACACACACACGGCCATGCACACAGAAACAAACACACACTCACACGGCCATGCACACAGAAACAAACACACACACACAGCCATGCACACAGAAACAAACACACACACACGGCCATGCACACAGAAACAAACACACACACACACACGGCCATGCACACAGAAACACACACACAGGAGCTACAAAAAGAGCTAAAAGAGGGAGTTAATGCTAAGTGTTAGCTATAATGAGTCTAGAACTAAAGGGAGTAAATGCTAAGTGTTAGCTATAATGAGTCTAGAACTAAAGGGAGTAAATGCTAAGTGTTAGCTATAATGAGTCTAGAACTAAAGGGAGTAAATGCTAAGTGTTAGCTATAATGAGTCTAGAACTAAAGGGAGTAAATGTTAAGTGTTAGCTAGAATTAGTCTAGAACTAAAGGGAGCAGCAGTAACGCTAACAAGCCTTAACAGGAGGAATGTGTGTGTGTGTGTGTGTGTGTGTATGTGTGTGTATGTGTGTGTATATGTGTGTATATGTGTGTATATGTGTGTATATGTGTGTATATGTGTGTATGTGTGTGTATATGTGTGTATATGTGTGTATATGTGTGTATATGTGTGTATATGTGTTTGCCCAGCAGTGCCATGCATTGTACCACCTCAGTAGACACACCCACTCTGAGGGCACTCTGCACATTGTCCACACATGGCTACTGTACGGTCAGAGACATAGAACAGATCATAGGTTGACCTGTACCATAAGGTCAGCCAGAGAGAAGTAGTACATGGTGGTTTAGGGTTGACCTGTACCATACGGTCAGCCAGAGAGATGTTGAACATGGTGGTTTAGGGTTGACCTGTACCATACGGTCAGCCAGAGAGATGTTGAACACGGTGGTTTAGGGTTGACCTGTACCATACGGTCAGCCAGAGAGATGTTGAACATGGTGGTTTAGGGTTGACCTGTACCATACGGTCAGCCAGAGAGATGTAGAACATGGTGGTTTAGGGTTGACCTGTACCATACGGTCAGCCAGAGAGATGTAGAACATGGTGGTTTAGGGTTGACCTGTACCATACGGTCAGCCAGAGAGATGTTGAACATGGTGGTTTAGGGTTGACCTGTACCATACGGTCAGCCAGAGAGAAGTTGAACATGGTGGTTTAGGGTTAACTGGTTTTGGACTGCTTTTATAAGCCAGTAAATATGTCCTGTAATTTACAGAGCAGAGGGTATGTAATATTTAAATAAATAAATAATACTGCATATATAAGCCAGCCTGACAACATGATTAAAAACACATCAACGATAAAGCAGCTAGTATTTCATAAAACGCTGATTGGAGAATTAAATATTTCAAGATGCATTCTTTGTTTTTAATCAAAATGCCTTTCTCCGGCCCGCCCGCCCGCCCGCATGCACGCACGCACACACACGCACACAGGAGAGAATAGAAATCCCTGTTTGAATTCGGGTGGCATAGCAACAGAGAAGGTGTAGATGACAGCTTGTGTATATGTGTATGCTTGTGTGTGTGTGTGTGTGTGTGTGTGTGTGTGTGTGTGTGTGTGTGTGTGTGTGTGTGTGTGTGTGTGTGTGTGTGTGTGTGTGTGTACAGTCGTGGTCAAAAGTTTTGAGAATGACACAAGTATTGGTCTCCACAAAGTTTGCTGCTTCAGTGTTCTTAGATCTTTATGTCAGTAGTTACTATGGTAACACTGAAGTGTAATTACAAGTATTCCATAAGTGTCAAAGGCTGTCATTGACAACGACATTCAGTTTATGCAAAGAATATTTGCAGTGTTGACTCTTCTTTTTCAAGACCTTTGCAATCCGCCCTGGCATGCTGTCAATTAACTTATGGGCCACATACTGACTGATGGCAGGCCATTCTTGCATAATCTATGCTTGGAGTTTGTCAGAAGTTGTGGGTTTTTGTTTGTCCACCCGCCTCTTGAGGATCGACCACAAGTTCTCAATGGGATTAAGGTCTGGGGAGTTTCCTGGCCATGGACCCAAAATGACGATGTTTTGTTCCCTGAGCCACTTAGTTATCACTTTTGCCTTATGGCAAGGTGCTCCATCATGCTGGAAAAGGCATTGGGCGTCACCAAACTGTTCTTGGATGGTTGGGAGAAGTTGCTCTCGGAGGATGTGTTGGTACCATTCGTTATTCATGGCTGTGTTCTTAGGCAAAATTGTGAATTAGCCCACTCCCTTGGCTGAGAAGCAACCCCACACATGAATGGTCTCAGGATGCTTTACTGTTGACATGACACAGGACTGATGGTAGCGCTCACCTTGTCTTCTCCGGACAAGGTGTTTTCCGTATGGCCCAATCAATCGGAAAGAGGATTCATCAGAAGAAATTACTCTACACCAGTCCTCAGCAGTCCAATCCCTGTACCTTTTGCAGAATATCAGTCTGTCCCTGATGTTTTTCCTGGAGAGAAGTGGCTTTCTTGCTGCCCTTCTTGACACCAGGCCATCCTCCAAAAGTCTTCGCCTCACTGTGTGTGCAGATGCACTCACACCTGCCTGTTGCCATTCCTGAGCAAGCTCTGCACTGTTGGTGGCCCGATCTCGCAGCTGAATCAACTTTAGGAGACGGTCCTGGCACTTGCTGGACTTTCTTGGGCGCCCTGACGCCTTCTTCACAACAATTGAACCTCTCTCCTTGAAGTTCTTGATGATCCGATAAATGGTTGATTTGGGTGCAATCTTACCAGCAGCAATATCCTTGCCTGTGAAGCCCTTTTTGTGCAAAGCAATGATGACGGCACGTGTTTCCTTGCAGGTAACCATGGTTGACAGAGGAAGAACAATGATTTCAAGCACCACCCTCCGTTTAAAGCTTCCAGTCTGTTATTCTGACTCAATCAGCATGACAAAGTGATCTCCAGCCTTGTCCTCGTCAACACTCTCACCTGTGTTAACGAGACAATCACTGACATGATGGCAGCTGGTGCTTTTGTGGCAGGGCTGAAATGCAGTGGAAATGTTTTTGGGGGATTAAGTTCATTTTCATGGCAAATAGGGACTTTGCAATTAATTGCAATTCATCTGATCACTCTTCATGACATTCTGGAGTATATGCAAATTGCCATCATCAACTCTGAGGCAGCAAACTTTGTGGAGACCAATACTTGTGTCATTCTCAAAACTTTTGACCACGACTGTATGTGTTTGTATGTGCGAGTGTGTTTTAAGATATCGAGACAGTATTTCAAGGCCACCCATTCTACAATTACTCACTGACACTGGCTAGTCTGGTTGATTAAACGTATTCCTGATTACAATCACTACTTTTTACCAGATCCCTATGTGCCCTGGTCAAAAGTAGTGCACTGATTGGGACCAGAATCAGTAGTTACTTCAGTAGCAGCCTCCTCCTATCCACCAAGATAGTCTCCAAGAGACGGCTGCTTCTTCAGTAGCAACCTTCTATCCACCAAGATAGTCTCCAAGAGGCTGCTGCTTCTTCAGTAGCAACCTTCTATCTAACAAGATAGTCTCCAAGAGACGGCTGCTTCTTCAGTAGCAACCTTCTATCTAACAAGATAGTCTCCAAGAGACGACTGGTTCTTTCCTCTCTCCCACTCTTTTTCTCTCTTTCTCAGTCTCTCTCTTTCTCCTCCCCCTCGCTCTGTCTCCCACCCCTCTCTCCATCTCTCTTTCTCTCTCTGTCTGTCTTTATCTCCTCCTCTCTCTCTATCGCTCTCTCCCCCTCCTCTGTCTCTTCCCCCTCTCTAAACTCTGAGGCTGTGCTTCTCTGATCCGTTCTCCTAATCCTGTGTCTCTCTACGCACACCACTCTGACACACTAGAAACATGCTGCAAACCACTCTGACACACTAGAAACATGCTGCACACACATTATATTCACACACCCTGGTATCTTTCATCTTATATTCACACACACACTGGTATCTTTCATCTTATATTCACACACACACTGGTATCTTTCATCTTATATTCACACACACACTGGTATCTTTCAGCTTATATTCACACACACACTGGTATCTTTCATCTTATATTCACAGACACGGGTATCTTTCAGCTTATATTCACACACACACTGGTATCTTTCAGCTTATATTCACACACACGGGTATCTTTCAGCTTATATTCACACACACACTGGTAGCTTATATTTACACACACTGGTATATTTCAGTTTATATTCACACACACACTGGTATCTTTCAGCTTATATTCACACACACACTGGTATCTTTCAGCTTATATTCACACACACTGGTATCTTTCAGCTTATATTCACACACACACTGGTATCTTTCATCTTATATTCACACACACACTGGTATCTTTCATCTTATATTCACACACACACTGGTATCTTTCATCTTATATTCACACACACACTGGTATCTTTCAGCTTATATTTACACACACTGGTATCTTTCATCTTATATTCACACACACACTGGTATCTTTCAGCTTATATTCACACACACGGGTATCTTTCAGCTTATATTCACACACACACTGGTAGCTTATATTTACACACACTGGTATATTTCAGCTTATATTCACACACATTGGTATTTTTCAGCTTTTATTCACACACACATCGGTATCTTTCAGCTTATATTCACACACACGGGTATCTTTCAGCTTATATTCACACACACACTGGTAGCATATATTTACACACACTGGTATATTTCAGCTTATATTCACACACACACTGGTAGCTTATATTTACACACACTGGTAGGTATATTTCAGCTTATATTCACACACATTGGTATTTTTCAGCTTTTATTCACACACACATCGGTATCTTTCAGCTTATATTCACACACACGGGTATCTTTCAGCTTATATTCACACACACACTGGTAGCTTATATTTACACACACTGGTATATTTCAGCTTATATTCACACACACACTGGTAGCTTATATTTACACACACTGGTATATTTCAGCTTCTATTCAGACACATTGGTTACTTTCAGTTTATATTCACACACATTGGTATATTTTCAGCATTGAGATCTCATCTAATCTATTGAAACTTCTGAGAAGGGTACAACAGGGGTACAACATCTCTCTCTCAGGTCTAAAACACATCAACAGAAGAAGGGTACAACAGGCTGAGTTAGCAACAGGAATCGTCTATCTGTCTCTCAGATCTACAACACATCAACAGCAACAACAGAACAGCTCCAGACAGCCTCTCCTTCACAGTGTCAGGAACACACAGAGCAGGAGACCCATTTCAGAAGAGAGGGAGGAAGACAGAGGGAAGGAGGGAGGGAGGCTATCATTTCAACCACAAAGCAGAAGAAAGGGAGGGAGTGCGAGAAAAGAAGGTGAGGGGGAGCAAGGGATGCTTGGAGTAAAGGAGGAGAGCGGAGGGGAGAGGCGTAAAACACAGCAGGATATGTAACGGCTATGTGGCGCCAGCCTCAACCAGTGACCACCAGCAGTGTGTCAGGAGATCTTTAGTGATTCTCTCATCTACACACACACACACACACACACACACACACACACACACACACACACACACACACACACACACACACACACACACACACACACACACACACACACACACCATGACCCAAATCCCTCCACATGATTCAGTGTCTTTATTCACCATGAATGAAGCTAGGCCTTTATCCCTTCTACTCGGTCTGAGCCGTTGCATCTCTGAACATGATGTCAACATGGGGTTAGTGACATGGATACCTGATATAGATGGGGGGTTAGTGACATGGCTACCTGATATAGATGGGGGGTTAGTGACATGGATACCTGAGAAAGATGGGGGGTTAGTGACATGGCTACCTGATATAGATGGGGGGTTAGTGACATGGCTACCTGAGAAAGATGGGGGGTTAGTGACATGGCTACCTGATATAGATGGGGGGTTAGTGACATGGCTACCTGATATAGATGGGGGGTTAGTGACATGGCTACCTGATATAGATGGGGGGTTAGTGACATGGCTACCTGATATAGATGGGGGGTTAGTGACATGGCTACCTGATATAGATGGGGGGTTAGTGACATGGATACCTGAGAAAGATGGGGGGTTAGTGACATGGATACCTGATATAGATGGGGGGTTAGTGACATGGATACCTGATATAGATGGGGGGTTAGTGACATGGCTACCTGATATAGATGGGGGGTTAGTGACATGGATACCTGAGAAAGATGGGGGGTTAGTGACATGGATACCTGATATAGATGGGGGGTTAGTGACATGGATACCTGATATAGATGGGGGGTTAGTGACATGGCTACCTGATATAGATGGGGGGTTAGTGACATGGCTACCTGATATAGATGGGGGGTTAGTGACATGGCTACCTGAGAAAGATGGGGGGTTAGTGACATGGATACCTGAGAAAGATGGGGGGTTAGTGACATGGCTACCTGAGAAAGATGGGGGGTTAGTGACATGGCTACCTGAGAAAGAGATATGTGGGCGGTGGGGTGGAATTTAATTATCATCAAAGTCAATGGAGGCGTCCATCTTGTGTTCTTAGCACAGTTCTTGAAAGAGTGTCAACACAACAGAGTGTTAACAATGTAGAGCAGGGCTGTCCAACCCTGTTCCTGGAGAGATACCATCCTGTAGGTTTTCACTCCAACCCTGTTCCTGGAGAGATACCATCCTGTAGGTTTTCACTCCAACCCTGTTCCTGGAGAGATACCATCCTGTAGGTTTTCACTCCAACCCTGTTCCTGGAGAGATACCATCCTGTAGGTTTTCACTCCAACCCTGTTCCTGGAGAGATACCATCCTGTAGGTTTTCACTCCAACCCTGTTCCTGGAGAGATACCATCCTGTAGGTTTTCACTCCAACCCTGTTCCTGGAGAGATACCATCCTGTAGGTTTTCACTCCAACCCTGTTCCTGGAGAGATACCATCCTGTAGGTTTTCACTTCCTGACTTTGTTGTCCTTAAGCTATTTTGCCACAACTTTGGAAGTATGCTTGTCCATTTGGAAGACCCATTTGCGACCAAGCTTTAACTTCCTGACTGATGTCTTGAGATGTTGCTTCAATATATCCACATAATTTTCCTTCCTCATGATGCCATCTATTTTGTGAAGTGCACCAGTCCCTCCTGCAGCAAAGCACCCTCACAACATGATGCTGCCACCCCCGTGCTTCATGGTTGGGATGGTGTTCTTCGGCTTGCAAGTATCCCCCTTTTCCTCCAAACATAATGATGGCCATTATGGCCAAACAGTTCTATTTTTGTTTCATCAGATCAGAGGACATTTCTCCAAAAAGTACAATATTTGTCCCCATGTGCAGTTGCAAACCGTAGTCTGGCTTTTTTATGGCAGTTTTGGAGCAGTGGCTTCTTCCTTGCTGAGCGGCCTCTCAGGTTATGTCGATATAGGACTCGTTTTACTGTGGATATAGAATATTTTGTACCTGTTCCCTCCAGCATCTTCACAAAGTTCTTTGCTGTTGTTCTGGGATTGATTTGCACTTTTTGCACCAGAGTACGTTCATCTGTAGGAGACAGAATGCGTCTCCTTCCTGAGCGGTATGACGGCTGTGAGGTCCCATGGTGTTCATACTTGCGTACTATTGTTTGTACAGATGAACGTGGTACCTTCAGGCGTTTGGAAATTGCTCCCAATGATGAAACAGACTTGTGAATGTTGGCTGATATCTTTAGATTTTTTTTTTGTGTCATGCACAAAGTAGATGTCCTAACCGACTTGCCAAAACTATACTTTGTTAACATGAAATCTGTGGAGTGGTTGAAAAATTAGTTTTAATAACTTCAACCTAAGTGTATGTAAACTTCCAACTTCAACTGTATATGACAGTTAAGACGTCTTACCTTGCGATGTAATATCTAAAGGTACAGAGAGAGAGAGAGAGAGAGAGAGAGAGAGAGAGAGAGAGAGAGAGAGAGAGAGAGAGACAGACAGACAGACAGACAGACAGACAGACAGACAACACCAGCCAGGAGAATGCCAGCTGGAAGGAAAACTCTGACCTCTCTGAGGTCCTTTTCTATGTGTTTTAGTAGTGTTCATGTTTTAAGAGCTAGGATATGTTCCCCTGTCTGTACCCGTCGTCCGGCAACAGTAGGCTCAGGTTACAGAAAGGAGATCAGCCTCTCTATTAGGGACAACTGGCATCCGGTGACATGTTGTGTTACGGTATCAAACCCTCATGCCAAATTCACACCAAGCCAAGCTGTGCCATAGGGCTGCTAAACAACAATGCTACATAGCTAATCAAATGGCTACACTAACCCTCTTGCACTTACTATATGCACACACACTGGACTCTACCCACACACACACACACACACACCACATACGCTGCTGCTACCGTCTATTATCTATCCTGTTGTACTGTCTCCACCTCCTAGATGGTAGCGGGGTGAACAGGCCGTGGCTCGGGTGGCTTGACCCAATAACAGGTTCTATCTTTCTCTCTCTCCTTCTCAGAGTTTAATGTACATGCAAAGTGAAAAAAAATAGGCTTCTGAGGCATTATGTGCTTTTTGAAACAAAGCGTTTAAGGAGCTAAAATAAGTTTCTGTCTTTTGACTTTACATCTCATAAATACTGAATCAAAACCTATGCTGAGGAGAGCCTGAGAAAAACATTTCTCTCAGACGTCCATGGTCTCGGTATCGTTACAACTTCCTCTCCTCCTCGCCAGGGGAGACTAGCTATCAGTAGAGCACTGCAAACAACAGAGGAAGTTGCTGCAATCTTTAAAAACTTCCCCTCAAATAATTTAGAAAGCTGCAAGGCAGTTTCTCCACACTAGAACCCACATCTCTCTTCCCCTTGAAGCCCCAGTGTTAGATGTCAGACTGGGTTAGAGTTGCATTCAGATTACATCAGATATAGAACGATAACAGCTGGTTAATATGAAGAGGATAACATCTACCATATAGCCTAGTTTAGATGATGATGATATTATTGATACTAGGGTGTAGGCTTGGGCGATATACCGTTTATACTGTATACCAGGGTATTTAGAAATACCGAGGGTACAGTATGATTTTCAATACTGTTAAAAAACGTTATCCCCCTGGATCAAGATCCCTTAAATATTTTTTAGCATAAAAAATGTGTGTATTTATTTTTTTATTCTTTTTTTTTATGGCGCCCCTTGTGTGCACTTCCGGTAATACTGTATATACTGTCTCTGTAGTTCACTCCTTCTAGTGCTCTCTCTGGGTCTCTCTCTGTAGTTCACCCCACTCCTTCTAGTGCTCTCTCTGGGTCTCTCGTTGTAGTTCACTCCTTCTAGTGCTCTCTCTGGGTCTCTCTCTGTAGTTCACCCCACTCCTAGTGCTCTCTCTGGGTCTCTCCCTGTAGTTCACTCCTTCTAGTGCTCTCTCTGGGTCTCTCCCTGTAGTTCACTCCTTCTAGTGCTCTCTCTGGGTCTCTCCCTGTAGTTCACTCCACTCCTTCTAGTGCTCTCTCTGGGTCTCTCCCTGTAGTTCACTCCACTCCTTCTAGTGCTCTCTCTGGGTCTCTCCCTGTAGTTCACTCCACTCCTTCTAGTGCTCTCTCTGGGTCTCTCCCTGTAGTTCACTCCACTCCTTCTAGTGCTCTCTCTGGGTCTCTCCCTGTAGTCCACTCCTTCTAGTGCTCTCTCTGGGTCTCTCCCTGTAGTTCACTCCAGTCCTTCTAGTGCTCTCTCTGGGTCTCTCCCTGTAGTTCACCCTAGTCCTTCTAGTGCTCTCTCTGGGTCTCTCCCTGTAGTTCACTCCAGTCCTTCTAGTGCTCTCTCTGGGTCTCTCCCTGTAGTTCACCCTAGTCCTTCTAGTGCTCTCTCTGGGTCTCTCCCTGTAGTTCACCCTAGTCCTTCTAGTGCTCTCTCTGGGTCTCTCCCTGTAGTTCACCCTAGTCCTTCTAGTGCTCTCTCTGGGTCTCTCCCTGTAATTCACTCTAGTCCTTCTAGTGCTCTCTCTGGGTTCTCCCTGTAATTCACTCTAGTCCTTCTAGTGCTTTCTCTGGGTCTCTCCCTGTAGTTCACCTCAGTCCTTCTAGTGCTCTCTCTGGGTCTCTCTCTGTAGTTCACCCCAGTCCTTCTAGTGCTCTCTATGGGTCTCTCCCTGTAGTTCACCCAGGTCCTTCCATTGTCCTCCAGAAACCTGTCACCTCCGTCACCTCGCTCTTCACAGGAAGTGTTTAAGTGTTTAAATATAGACGCTGCTTCTCGTAAAACAACAATGTAATTAAAGCGAAGTGCTTCTCTGTGGACACACTGACTGATTTAAGGGTCTGAGTCAGAGCCTGCTCAGGGCCAAGAGATGTAGGGATCAATAGCTACACAGAGGAGTGGGAGGGAAGGTGTTAGATATACCCTAATTAATGTGACGCCATTATGCCACACTGAAATGAGGGAGAGAGAGGGAGAGAGAGAGGGAGAGAGAGAGAGAGAGAGAGAGAGAGAGAGACTGAAGGAATCTACAGTCCCATCGATAGTCCTGTCCTATCAGGTGTGAGTCTGCCTCTGAGTGTGTAGCATGGTCAGACTACTGCATATTCTACCTCTAGGCTGTGCCCTTTCAACTGCCGCATGAGAACGCCCTTCAGACAGCGTCCTGAACCCAGTCTGTCCAAGGCTAGTGTCAGATAGCCAAGGCTTGTGCTTGACCCTGGCAGACATCTGACATTGGCTGCCTTTGTCCTCTCTCTCATTAATAACCTATGACACTGACAGGTGCAGCTTCACACCTCCACACACACACACACGCACCTCACTCACTCACTAACACATGCACCCACACACACTCACAAACTAACACATGCACCCACACACACTCACAAACTAATACATGCACCCACACACACTCACAAACTAACACATGCACCCACCCACACACACTCACAAACTAACACATGCACCCACACACACTCACAAACTAACACATGCACCCACACACACTCACAAACTAATACATGCACCCACCCACACACACTCACAAACTAACACATGCACCCACACACACTCACAAACTAACACATGCACCCACACACACTCACAAACTAACACATGCACCCACACACACTCACAAACTAACACATGCACCCACACACACTCACAAACTAACACATGCACCCACACACACACTCACAAACTAACACATGCACCCACACACACTCACAAACTAACACATGCACGCACGGACACACACTGACTGATTGACACCTCCACACTCCCACATTGTCACTGGATAGAATGACTAATGTAGTAGGAAGCTATCAACGACCAAACAGACACTTAGCTAATATCCTCTCTCTATCAGACAACAACCAGACACTTAGCTAATATCCTCTCTCTATCAGACAACAACCAGACACTTAGCTAATATCCTCTCTCTATCAGACAACAACCAGACACTTAGCTAATGTCCTCTCTCAGTCAGACAACAACCAGACACTTAGCTAATATCCTCTCTCTATCAGACAACAACCAGACACTTAGCTAATGTCCTCTCTCAGTCAGACAACAACCAGACACTTAGCTAATGTCCTCTCTCAGTCAGACAACAACCAGACACTTAGCTAATGTCCTCTCTCTATCAGACAACAACCAGACACTTAGCTAATGTCCTCTCTCAGTCAGACAACAACCAGACACTTAGCTAATGTCCTCTCTCAGTCAGACAACAACCAGACACTTAGCTAATGTCCTCTCTCAGTCAGACAACAACCAGACACTTAGCTAATATCCTCTCTCTATCAGACAACAACCAGACACTTAGCTAATGTCCTCTCTCAGTCAGACAACAACCAGACACTTAGCTAATGTCCTCTCTCAGTCAGACAACAACCAGACACTTAGCTAATGTCCTCTCTCAGTCAGACAACAACCAGACACTTAGCTAATGTCCTCTCTCAGTCAGACAACAACCAGACACTTAGCTAATGTCCTCTCTCAGTCAGACAACAACCAGACACTTAGCTAATGTCCTCTCTCAGTCAGACAACAACCAGACACTTAGCTAATGTCCTCTCTCAGACAGACAACAACCAGACACTAATGTGTTAAGGGTTCAGCCAAAATAAAACATCCATTCTAACCAAAATCTGATGATCTTTTTGAACTTGATGGATAGTGATTCACTCTGTGTTCTCAGTTATGTAAAGCGTCATTTTGTTTGAAAAGAGCACAGTAAGATGGATGTTGATGTTTAGATTAAGGATGACCCCCATTTGTGTTGTCCTTCTCTAACCCCTTCCTGTCTGTCTCACTAGGCCGGCCAACAACCAAAACAAAGAACTAAGGGTTCAGCCAAGCCGTCTATCTACCCCTAGAATATGGATATGTTTAAACACAATACAATGTCTTCAGAAAGTATTCAGGCCGCTTGACTTTTTCAACATTTTGTTACATTACAGCCTTATTTTAAAATTTATTAAATTGTTTTTTTCATCTTTGCCTCGATCCTGACTAGTCTCCCAGTCCCTGCTGCTGAAAAACATCCCCACAGCATGATGCTGCCACCACCATGCTTCACCGTAGGTGCCAGGTTTCCTCCAGATGTGACGCTTGGCATTCAGGCCATTCAGAGTTCAATCTTGGTTTTATCAGATCTTCAATCTTGTTTCTCATGGGCTGAGAGTCCTTTAGGTGCCTTTTGGCAAACTCTGAGCAGGCTGTCATGTGCCTTTTACTGAGGAATGGCTTCCGTCTGGCCACTCTACCATAAAGGCCTGATTGGTGGAGTGCTGCAGAGATGGTTTTCCTTCTGGAAGGTTCTCCTATATCCACAGAGGAACTCTAGAGCTCTGTCAGAGTGACCATCGGATTCTTGACGAAGGCCCTTGTTCCCTGATTGCTCAGTTTGGCCGGGCGACCAGCTGTTGGTGGTTCCAAACGTCTTCCATTTAAAAATGATGGAGGCCACTGTGTTCTTGGGGGCCTTCAATGCTGCAGAAATGTTTTGGTACCCTTCCCCAGATCTGTGCCTCGACACAATCCTGTCTCGGAGCTCTACGGACAATTCCTTTGACCACATTGCTTAGTTTTTGCTCTGACATGCTGTGGGACCTTACTGTATATAGACAAATGTGTGCCTTTCCAAATCATGTCCAATCAATTGAATTTACCATTGGTGGACTCCAATAATGTTGTAGAAACATCTCAAGAATAATCAATGGAAACAGGATGCACCTGAGCTTAATTTCGAGTCTCATAGCAAAGGGTCTGAATACTTATGTAAATAAGGTATCTGTTTTTTATTTGTAATACATTTGCAAAAATTTATAAAAACCTGTATTCACTTTGTCATTATGGGGTATTGTGTGTAGATTGTTGAGATTTGAATTTATTTAATACATTTTAGAATAAGGCTGTGACGTAACAAAACTTTCCGAAGGCACTGTATCTTTTTGGCCATGTGGGTCGCTCTCTAACCCTACATCCTTCTGTCTGTCCCTCTCTCTCTTCAGTTACGCTCTGCAATGTACAATAATGTGGTTTCTGAGTGCCTTTTTGATCTCTGACCCTTCCTTTCCCTCTCTCCAGTTCTGCTGTGTCTCCTGTGTGTTCTGTCTTCCCTGGTGAATCTTACCACCGCTTGTCCTCCAACCTGCCTCTGCAACGCTACCGACGTAGACTGCAGCGGGCACGGCCTGCTCTCCATGCCCGCCCTCACCCAGCTCCCCGTCACCACCCGCACCCTCCTGCTGACCAACAACCACCTCTCCTCCCTTGGCCTAGGGTCCTTCGCTAACCTCACCTCCTTGGAGCGACTGGATCTCTCTAACAACTATCTGGATAATCTACCCCCAGCGCTCTTCAAGGACCTGGGGAATCTATCTGATCTGACCCTCCACAACAACAGTCTTAGGGCCTTGGATAGGGATCTCTTCCAGGGGCTGGTGGGGCTGAGAAAGCTAGATGTCTCCCTCAACGGGCTGTCTGAGATCCCCCTGAGTCTGCTGGATGAGCTGCAGGGACTGACGTGGCTCTCCCTGGCCGGGAACAGGCTCCATGCCCTGGAGAGAGCAGCCTTCGAGCCCCTGGCTAACCTCCAGTATCTTCAGCTAGGGGCTAACCCCTGGGAGTGTGACTGCAACCTGAGGGACTTCAAGCACTGGATGGAGTGGCTGCTGTATAGAGGTGAGAGACTGAAGGGTTGGTTTTGGGTCAGGGTTTGGGAGGGAGGGTTGGTGGGGGGATGGATGTGTCTCCTGTATGTTTAGAGATACTTCCTGTAAATGATAGTCTTTACTTTACTTTACTCAACTCTACTCTTCTACACTCTACTAACTACTTACTGCTAAGCAGTCCTTTGGGACTGCACCTTTGTATTCTCTATACTCTACCCCAGTTGGGAGTTGGTTTGGTGGGGTAGATTTAGAGGAGAGTCATAGATTGTACAGGCCTATTGTAATGTCAGGGAAACTCCTCTCTTGAAGTTATATGCTAGCCCGTCCTAAAAGCCAGGTACCGTCCTAACAGAGAGGTACCGTCCTAAAAGCCAGGTGCCATCCTAACAGTCAGGCACCGTCCTAACAGCCAGGTACCGTCCTAACAGAGAGGTACTGTCCTAAAAGCCAGGTGCCGTCCTAACAGTCAGGTACCGTCCTAACAGAGAGGTACCGTCCTAACAGAGAAGTACCGTTCTAACAGAGAGGTACCGTCCTAACAGCCAGGTACCGTCCTAACAGCCAGGTACCGTCCTAACAGAGAGGTACTGTCCTAAAAGCCAGGTGCCGTCCTAACAGTCAGGTACCGTCCTAACAGCCAGGTACCGTCCGAACAGAGAGGTACCGTCCGAACAGAGAGGTACCGTCCGAACAGAGAGGTACCGTCCTAACAGCCAGGTACCGTCCTAACAGAGAGGTACCGTCCTAACAGAGAGGTACCGTCCTAACAGAGAGGTACCGTCCTAACAGCCAGGTACCGTCCTAACAGAGAGGTACCGTCCTAACAGAGAGGTACCGTCCTAACAGAGAGGTACCGTCCTAACAGCCAGGTACCGTCCGAACAGAGAGGTACCGTCCTAACAGAGAGGTACCGTCCTAACAGAGAGGTACCGTCCTAACAGAGAGGTACCGTCCTAACAGAGAGGTACCGTCCTAACAGAGAGGTACCGTCCTAACAGAGAGGTACCGTCCTAACAGAGAGGTACAATCTAACAGAGAGCTACCGTCCTAACAGCCAGGTACCGTCCTAACAGAGAGGTACCGTCCTAACAGCCAGGTACCGTCCTAACAGCCAGGTACCGTCCTAACAGAGAGGTACCGTCCGAACAGAGAGGTACCGTCCTAACAGAGAGGTACCGTCCTAACAGAGAGGTACCGTCCTAACAGAGAGGTACCGTCCTAACAGAGAGGTACCGTCCTAACAGAGAGGTACCGTCCTAACAGCCAGGTACCGTCCTAACAGAGAGGTACCGTCCTAACAGAGAGGTACCGTCCTAACAGAGAGGTACCGTCCTAACAGAGAGGTACCGTCCTAACAGCCAGGTACCGTCCTAACAGAGAGGTACCGTCCTAACAGAGAGGTACCGTCCGAACAGAGAGGTACCGTCCTAACAGAGAGGTACCGTCCTAACAGAGAGGTACCGTCCTAACAGAGAGGTACCGTCCTAACAGAGAGGTACCGTCCTAACAGAGAGGTACCGTCCTAACAGCCAGGTACCGTCCGAACAGAGAGGTACCGTCCTAACAGAGAGGTACCGTCCTAACAGAGAGGTACCGTCCTAACAGAGAGGTACCGTCCTAACAGAGAGGTACCGTCCTAACAGAGAGGTACCGTCCTAACAGCCAGGTACCGTCCTAACAGAGAAGTACCGTCCTAACAGCCAGGTACCGTCCTAACAGAGAGGTACCGTCCTAACAGAGAGGTACCGTCCTAACAGAGAGGTACCGTCCTAACAGAGAGGTACCGTCCTAACAGCCAGGTACCGTCCTAACAGAGAGGTACCGTCCTAACAGCCAGGTACCGTCCTAACAGAGAGGTACCGTCCTAACAGAGAGGTACCGTCCTAACAGCCAGGTACCATCCGAACAGAGAGGTACCGTCCTAACAGAGAGGTACCGTCCTAACAGAGAGGTACCGTCCTAACAGCCAGGTACCGTCCTAACAGAGAGGTACCGTCCTAACAGAGAGGTACCGTCCTAACAGAGAGGTACCGTCCTAACAGAGAGGTACAATCTAACAGAGAGGTACCGTCCTAACAGCCAGGTACCGTCCTAACAGAGAGGTACCGTCCTAACAAAGAGGTACCGTCCTAACAGAGAGGTACCGTCCGAACAGAGAGGTACCGTCCTAACAGCCAGGTACCGTCCTAACAGCCAGGTACCATCCTAACAGAGAGGTACCGTCCAAGAGGTACCGTCCTAACAGTCAGGTGCCGTCCTAACAGTCAGGTACCGTCCTAACAGTCAGGTACCGTCCTAACAGAGAGATACCGTCCTAACAGTTAGGTACCGTCCTAACAGAGAGGTACCGTCCTAACAGTCAGGTACCGTCCTAACAGCCAGGTACCGTCCTAACAGTTAGGTACCGTCCTAACAGTCAGCCGTAGCTTTTAGCCCTCATGATTTTCTAATGCCCTCTCTCTGTAGAATACCAACAACCTGTCTTGTATTTTTCATTCTCTGTAGATTACAGAATAACCATGTCCTTTCTTGTATTTTTCATTCTCTGTAGATTACAGAATAACCATGTCCTTTCTTGTATTTTTCATTCTCTGTAGATTACAGAATAACCATGTCCTTTCTTGTATTTTTCATTCTCTGTAGATTACAGAACACCCATGTCCTGTCTTGTATTTTTCATTCTCTGTAGAATACCAACACCCATGTCCTGTCTTGTATTTTTCATTCTCTGTAGAATACCAACACCCATGTCCTGTCTTGTATTTTTCATTCTCTGTAGAATACCAACAACCATGTCCTGTCTTGTATTTTTCATTCTCTGTAGAACACACTCTTACAAGGGAATACGATAAATCGGCAGCTAGATAAACTAAATGGTTGAAAAATAAAGCTGACACTTCTAGAATTAAACTGTCAGAAGGACTGGGCCATTACTCTTCAGTATTTATGAGAGAGAGTGTAGGCAGGTCCGTGTGTTTGAGATGACAAAGTGAGAGCGCAGGCAGGTCCATTGGCTGATGTCAAAATGGAAATACATCATCAATGCAATATGCAATATTCAGAGC
Source organism: Thymallus thymallus (assembly GCA_023634145.1). NCBI lineage: Eukaryota > Metazoa > Chordata > Actinopteri > Salmoniformes > Salmonidae > Thymallus > Thymallus thymallus. The sequence continues at coordinate 3,744,407 of CM042421.1, forward strand.
CATGTTCATTAAGCACCTTCCTTCTCTCACAGAAGACAGGCGATCAAGGCTCGGGTTAAAATACTTTCTCTTTCTTTTGATTGTAAATAAAATTGTTCTGTTGTTAGATGTTTAGCCCTGACAACTGTGTTGAGACAAATGCAGCATGTGATCAAACATCCTCCCTTCCTTCTCTCTCTTCCTCTCTTCCTCCCTCCCTCTCTACCTCCCTCTCTACCTCTCTCTCTTCCTCTCTCTCTTCCTCTCTCTCTTCCTCCCTCTCTTCTTGCCTCTCTCCCTTAGGGACAACAAATGAATCACCTATTCCTTGAGTTGACTGTCACACCCATAGCTAGATCTTCCCCCGAGGCACCCACACTCCCAGATATTTGTACACTTTGACTTGCTCTATAGTATGTCCATCCAATGTAGCAATGACATGATTAGTAACATGCGTGGCATCTGAAAATACCATGCATTTTGTTTTACCCGAATTCAGAACCAGCTTCAAATCACACAGATTATGTTGTATGATGTTACATGCTGTGTGTTCAGAAGCTAAAGATAAACTAATACCACTTGAATACAGAACAGCATCATCTGCATAACAATGAACATCCACTGTTTCAATATGATCCCCAATGTTGTTGATATACAAAATAAACAACAGTGGGCTCAAAATAGAACCTTGTGGAACACCTGAGAACAACTCAATGGACTCAGATTTACAACCATCCACCATTACACATTGTGTACGATTTGATAGGTAACTTCTAAACCAATCTAGAGCATGACCAGTAATTCCAGAACATTTTAACCTTTGCAACGACACAGCATGGTCCACGGTGTCAAATGCCTTCCACAAATCAATAAAGACAGACACACAATGTAACTTCTTGTCAAGAGCACAGTGGATGTCGTTTAAAACCTTCAACGTTGCTGAAATCAACCTAAAATCTGATTGCATTCCATTTAAGATTTTCTTGTAGGTAGCTGCCTACTAACTAGGGACTCTGTGACCTTCCCTTGGTTCCACAATTGACCCCCCCCCCCCCTCCCTCCCTGATATGTGGTGGTGGTGGTAATTGTATTCTCTCCTTTTACTCAGAATAACACTTTTTTTTCTTCTCTTCTCCCCCCCCCCCCCCCCCACACACACACACCCTCCATCCAGGTGGTAAGGTAGATGGGGTGGAGTGTACCCTCCCTAAGGACCTGCGAGGGCGGGACATCCGTGGAGTTCCAGTGGAGATGTTCAACTATTGCCTCCAACTGGAGGACGAGAACGGGGGAGGAGGGGGGACGCGGAGCAAAGGAAAAGAAGGTTTGTCCCTGCCCTGCGGCCGAACTACCGGCTCTGGCGGCACCGGCGGAGCCCCCACCTCCGAATCCGAAGTCCCCGCTGCGGGCGATCTGGTGCCCGTCCCGGACTGTGTGCGCCGGCGCTATCAGCCGGTGAGCGTGCGGAGGGCCATCGGCACGGTGGTAATAGCCGGGGTGGTGTGTGGCATCGTGTGTATCATGATGGTGGGGGCGGCGGCCTACGGATGTATCTATGCCTCGCTCATGGCCAAGTATCAACGAGAGCTGAAGAAGAGGCAGCCGCTGATGGGAGACGGGGAGGGTGACGCAGACCCTGAGGACAAGCAGATCTCCTCTGTGGCGTAGACGGGCCAGGCTGGAAAGGACTGAAGGAGGAGAGGGGACGGCACTCTGACATTCACTGTATTCCTCCCTCTCTCCCTTTCTCTCCCTCTCTCCCTCTCTCACTCTCTCTTCCCTACTGCAGTGCTTCTCCTCCTCCTTCTCCTCCTCCTCTCCTCTCCTCTCCTCCTCCTTCTCCTCCTCCTCTCCTCTCCTCCTCCTGAAACTAATCAGTTCCTGCTACTGTCCTCTATCTCTACCAAACGACAATCACAATCAGTCCTCTCCTCCTAAACCCTATTCTCTTTCTGAGATGAGATGAGACAGACATGTACACGTGTCAGACCACCAGACAACCATCTGATAGAGTGTACCTTCAGAACTGGGTCTGATCTGGTCTGGTTTGGCATGGCCTGGTCTGGACTCCAGCACTTTATATCTCTCCCTGTCCCTTCATCTCTCTCGCTCCTGCTGTTCTCTGAGATGGAGGGATGTCCTGTTTCTCTCTGTCTTGTTACTCCTGCTGTTCTCTGAGATGGAGGGATGGCCTTTTTCTCTCTGTCTTGTTACTCCTGTTGTTCTCTGAGATGGAGGGATGGCCTGTTTCTCTCTGTCTTGTTACTCCTGCTGTTCTCTGAGATGGAGGGATGGCCTTTTTCTCTCTGTCTTGTTACTCCTGTTGTTCTCTGAGATGGAGGGATGGCCTGTTTCTCTCTGTCTTGTTACTCCTGCTGTTCTCTGAGATGGAGGGATGTCCTGTTTATCTCTGTCTTGTTACTCCTGTTGTTCTCTGAGATGGAGGGATGGCCTTTTTCTCTCTGTCTTGTTACTCCTGTTGTTCTCTGAGATGGAGGGATGTCCTGTTTCTCTCTGTCTTGTTACTCCTGCTGTTCTCTGAGATGGAAGGATGGCCTGTTTCTCTCTGTCTTGTTACTCCTGTTGTTCTCTGAGATGGAGGGATGGCCTGTTTCTCTCTGTCTTGTTACTCCTGCTGTTCTCTGAGATGGAAGGATGGCCTGTTTCTCTCTGTCTTGTTACTCCTGCTGTTCTCTGAGATGGAGGGATGGCCAGATGGCCAGACGCTCAGGATATAAAAAAGGGGAGGAGGGATTAAAAGAGATGCTGCTATTGTCTTATAATTCTCCCTCCCTTTCATCCCTGTGTTCCCACCTCCTCCTCCCCCTCTCCCCTCATCCTCCCTCCCTCCCTTTCATCCCTGTGTTCCCACCTCCTCCTCCCCCCCTCCCCTCATCCTCCCTCCCTCCCTTTCATCCCTGTGTTCCCACCTCCTCCTCCCCCCCTCCCCTCATCCTCCCTCCCTTTCATCCCTGTGTTCCCACCTCCTCCCCCCCCTCCCCTCCCCTCATCCTCATCCTCCCTCCCTCCCTTTCATCCCTGTGTTCCCACCTCCTCCTCCCCCCCCTCCCCTCATCCTCCCTTCCTCCCTTTCATCCCTGTGTTCCCACCTCCTCCTCCCCCCCCTCCCCTCATCCTCCCTCCCTCCCTTGCATCCCTGTGTTCCCACCTTCTGGAGGACTTTTCCTCCTCTCTCCTCCCCTCATCCTCCCTGCTCCCCTCACCCCCCCTCCCCTCATCCTCCCTCCCTCCCTTCCATCCCTGTGTTCCCACCTTCTGGAGGACTTTTCCTCCTCCCTCTTCCCCTCATCCTCCCTCCCTCCCTCCCTCCCTCCCTCCCTCCGTGTTCCCACATACTCTTCCCTACTCGCCTCATCCTCCCTTCCATCCCTCTGTTCTTACCTTCTGGAGGAGTACACACCCGCTGTGGGGACTTCCCTCCTCCCTCTCTTTCTCCTCTCCTCCCTCTCTGTGTATTCTCTACGGATGGACATCAACCTCTCCTACTAACTAACAGGATCTTCCCCCACCCCTGAATTGGCAGGACAAACAAACCTTATATTATTCTACACTGCTATATGGTTTATATGATTTAATATACACTGACTGGACAAACAAACCGTATATTATTCTACACTGATAACTAAGATATCCTTTAATGTTTGTTATTGTTATTATTACCAATGTAGTGCACTACTTTTGGCTAGAGCCCTCTGGGCCCCGGTTAAAAGTAGTATGCTATATAGGGAATACGGTGCCATTTGGGATACATATTATGAGTAAAGAGGGAATATTAGAGTCCATAGTTCAGAATGATAAAGTACTTTTCCA
>CM042421.1:3753216-3795716 GCA_023634145.1 Thymallus thymallus
CACACACACACACACACACACACACACACACACACACACACACACACACACACACACACACACACTGTATGTAGTATGTGTAGTCCAAAATGCTATAACACTGATTAGAGAAGTCATCAACAGGAACCTATTCACCAATCAACATGCTGAGCTGAAAACCACTCAGATAGCAGGAGAGGTTCTGACTGATCCCAAATGGCACCCTTTTACAGTACCTAGAAATGCACCACTTTTGACCAGGGCCCCATGCACTAAATAGGGTGCCATTTGGGAGGCACCCTATGATGCTGAGGGGGATGTGAGCAGGGTTGATGTGAGGAGTTTAGTTTGGGGGTTTATCTGACAGGAAACATCATGGAATGGGAAAGTGTGTAAGCTGATAACAAATGTGAGGAAGTTCAGGTTTAGAAGTTTACTGAACGTGACTGGAGACTGTACTGAACGTGACTGGAGAGTGTACTGAACAAGTGATAAGAGAGAGAGAGAGAGAGAGAGAGAGAGAGAGAGAGAGAGAGAGAGAGAGAGAGAGAGAGAGAGAGTGTTTGTGTCATTACTGTGACAGATGGACACACACTCAGGATGCAGTTTACGAGGAAGGAGCTCATCTCAGATAATTATGACTGATGAGTGTGTCAGTCACCACAGCCTGGCCAAGGACACACACATTCACACCATGATATGAGGCTATAAACAGTATTAATGACTTTCCAACGGTCCATGCAGTTCAGGCGTGCTACTAACAGTGAGACTACGGCCCACACAATGCAGAGAGGGCTCATGCAGAGAGAGAGAGAGAGAGAGAGAGAGACAGACAGACTGCTTAATTGAAATACCCTCCACGTCCTCCTGCTCAAGGTCATCCGGGCTGGAGGTGGCGCTATAGTCCTCCTCATATTCCCTGAACAAATCTGATGACGACACCAGACCAGGACCCTTTCAGAGGCCACCACATCACACTAATACACTGGGGGACACTATGGTCCCTGAACTAATGAGGACACCATGCAGGACTCTTTCAGTGGCCCCACAGGGACACGGCAGAGACCACCACATTAAACTTCTTTAATAGAATGTACTGTTTATAGCCTCATATCATGGGTAATGTTCCCCAACCGACTGTTGGTCGAGGCAAATTTATGGTGAAATGATTGTCTTCCCACTTCCGTATTATGGCCCCAACAGTGCTCACTGGAACATTCAGAAGCTTAGAAATGCGCCTATAACCAATGCCATCATTATGTTTTGCAACAATTATTTGCGAAGGTCTTGAGACAGCTCTTTGCTTTTACCCATCATGAGATGTGTCTTGTGTGACACCTTGGCAATGAGACCTTTTTGTAGGCCATCAGTTGGGACTGAACCAGCTGATATTAATTTGCACTGAGAGGGGGCTGGATTGCTTTTTAATTACTGATAGTTTTCAGCTGTTGTCTTGGCTTTCCATGCCTTTTTGAACCTCCCTTTCTTCATGTGTTCAATACTTTTTCCCTGTGTCATTTCACATTATTACACATAACTTAATTTCTGAACTCATTTGTTTTGGTTTCTTTGTATGTATGGATTACTTGGGTTGTTACCAACATCTGGTGACACTTTCACGTCAATAGCACCTTTGGAAATATATTTACTGAGAAAAATGGTGACGTGTTCAATACTTATTTCACCCGCTGTATGTTATAAGTTTCATGATGCTTGTAGCTAAACCAAAGTAGATCCTTTAAAGATTGTTCTATACATCAGTTGGGAGAGGTCTCTATAAGCTTCCATATGAGGACCTAAACCTAGCATGAAAGTGCATCATTGTAGCTGTGTGGGCTAATACAGTCAAAATGTTTGCCTTGGGGTAAGTTGAGCAAATTTAAGTGTTTTCATCCCAGGCTTAATACAAGGCATTATCGCTGGTTTATGAGCTAACAACAGGGCCTGGTCTAGTGTTTAACATGTTAAAAAAAGTTCAAAGTGTTTGTTAGGTGTTTAAGCCTGTGTTAAAAGATGCTTAACAATACAATACAAAATGATTGTGTTTTTGGAAATAAAGATAGACATGGTTTTAAAAAAGGTAGTGGGAATATTAAAATTCAGTACATAAATAAAGATAGACGTGGTTTTAAAAAGGTAGTGGGAATATTTCATTCAGTACAGAAATAAAGATAGACGTGGTTTAAAAAAGGTAGTGGGAATATTTCATTCAGTACAGAAATAAAGATAGACGTGGTTTTAAAAAGGTAGTGGGAATATTAAAATTCAGTACAGAAATAAAGATAGACATGGTTTTAAAAAGGTAGTGGGAATATTTCATTCAGTAAAGAAATGGCTTAAATGACCCTGTCCTGCAGACAAGCTATGTTTTCAAAACTGTAATATTTACATGAATTATGATTATTTCCAGGGATACAAAACATCCTGAAATATATGTAGATATCTTTGTTAGAAAGAATGTACTATATTTCCCTTGACGGAGTGATGCTGTATGTAAACAATGGCTCAACTTACCCCACTCTCCCCTACTCTAATGTGCTACCTAGATGACCTGACCAGAGGAGGCTGCTGAGGGGAGGACGGCTCATAACAATGGCCGGAACAGAGAGAATGGAATGGCATCAAACACATGGAAACCACCAGCAATTACAAGCCTGTTCTCCCAAATTGAGGTCCCACCAACCTCCTGTGGACCTGACAGCACCATCCTCCGACGCTAGAGGGCTATGATATTCCATTCATAAATACACTCCAGTGGACTATCTCCACAAAGGCAACACAAACACAATACGAACACATCCCTCAGAACTAAGAGCAATAACCCAGCCATCCCCGTACACCATCCCTGCAATAGGGACTCTCCATTTGCAGAGTCGGCAAGTTCGTTCTCAAAACAAATTTCAAATCAAACGTGTGCGTCCCAAATGGCACTCTAATCCCTATATAATACATAGCCCATGAGGCCCCAGTCAAGATAGATAGGTACTTTATTGATCCCCCGGGGGGGAAATTTCATAAAAGTAGTTCCTATATGGAATAGGGTACAATTTGGGACTCAGTGAGTCTCCAGGCTTATAGCTTCAGATCTATCAAACACAGAGCCTCATAATGGATACTGTAGACACTCTAGCCATACACCTGTTAAGGTGGATGAAGAGCGGCTGGCCTGGCAGTGATTCTGGCCCCAAACTCTCCCTCACAGAGGAGAATTACACAATGAGTAATGGCAGTAATCAGATGACTGATGGCTAGGGGGATTATGTAGGGGTGTCACTCTGAGGTCAACCCTGCCTGGCAAGTGGGTACTGGCAAGGAAGTTAAGAGTCCTGGAGAGCCCTAACAAAGACAGTTACTGGAGAGATAAGAGTCTCTGAGAGTAGAGTAGGCTACAGCCAGACTAGTCAGTTTCTACAGACAGACTTATTAACAGACTACATCGCCTTTTGGCAGGTAGAGGTTTACAGCCATCCTGCTACACCCATGGAATCTTCTGACTGTTATACTGTACAAATGACTCACCCACTCACCCACTCACCCACTCACCCACTCACTCACCCACTGGACATATTAAATGTTGCCACCCACGTAGAGACATCCCACTACAACGGCAGAAGATAACCCAGTGTGTTTTAGCACAGTACCTCTGACTTACTTGGCAAGACGTTTCTCAATGCCCACGTATCTGGTGACCCTCATCAAACCAGACCGGGTCCCCAGGAACGCAGTCTCCACCCCCTCATCCATACTGAACACAAAAAGGAGAGACAAGGAGGAGCTGAAAACCAGCGATCTAATCACATCTAAACAATGGTGTAAAAATGATGGAGAACAATTTATTGCATATAAAACTATTGGTGAAACGTCAACAGATAATAGATACGGGATATAATGGCAGCATGGTATGATACGGCACTGTTACCAACCCGGATGGGTTGAGCATCGTAGCTGTCCAGTAGGCCTCCATGGGGGCTGTGACCACAGCATCAAACAGAATCTGTCTCAACAGTTCCTCGTCACCTATAGACCATGAATGAGATTCATGAAGATCAATATAAGGCTCTTTTTCAAATTCAGTATTAATATTTGAATGTGCTGTGGGTTAAGTGTGATGTATGTGGAATACAGGTTCCTTCCCAGTGAGGTATGGAAACACAGCCTGGAGCTGGGTCAGCTTGCAGGGGTGAGGGTCAATGTCTGTCTCACAGTAGGTCCTGTAGACAACAGTAACAGGGGTTATACCACTCTCCACTGTATGTGTTATAACACTCACCTCTTGGGGTTATAACACTCTCCACTGTAGGGGTTATAACACTCACCACTGTAGGGGTTATAACACTCACCACTGTAGGGGTTATAACACTCACCACTGTAGGGGTTATAACACTCACCACTGTAGGGGTTATAACACTCACCACTCATTTGCGATGGACACATCTGGCTGCATCAGGTCATTGAGGCCTGTGGATGAAAACAAGTTATAACGCCATGGTTTAGTAGTTATACTGCAGAGGCCTGTGGATGAAAATAAGTGTCACAACTTGCCCTGTTGGGAACCACTCTACCAAAATGAAAATCCCTTTTGTTACCACAGAGAAAGACTTTGCAGTACGGTAAAATCAAAAGGTTGGATAATGAAACAATATTTCTGTAATCCAAACAGTTGGAAGGGTGATGTCACTATGATGTCAGATCAGTTGTTGTTTTGGGATATTATTAAGGACGATATAACTAAATAACTGTATCTCTGAGAGTCTACACATTCTAGTTATCAGATTTACTATCTACATGTTGTAAAACGTATATGATTAAATATGAAACATTTTGTGAGAAGATGAAATGTGATTTTAGTCTCCTAAATGAGAGAATTGTTTTCATAGTATGCTTATGCTCAATCATTAACCCCGCCCACGGGTGCACAGACATTGGAGCAACTCAATGGAACGCCCCCTTTTTCCCGAGTCCTTATAAAGGACTCCTAACGAAATTTACATTAGACCAAGTAGGCGGACGGAAAGCCGGACGTCACGAATGGTTGGACAATAGACCAGTACATTGCCGGGTAGCTACTGGCATGTAAAATGGTTCTAGCCCTCTGAAACTCTTGAGTGAAGAAGATGGGAGACTACACAGGAACATTCAGTCTGCAGCTGTTTAAGTACTGTTAACCTAGTAAACTAGACCGATGACCATGTGTACCACGCATGTGTACCTTTGAATGATCCAGTCTAACGAAGACGAGAGGAGAACAAACTCTCACCACTGTGTGACACTTTGATGTATCCATTTTTAACGAACACTTCCAGAACGAAGAGTCGTTCTAACAGACACTCCACAGACAGATCGGGCGTTAACAGAGCGAGTCGACAAAGATATAAGCGTAAATATGTGTTGCATTTCTAAACCCAAATGAGCGGTTGTTAAAGGTGCTAGATATCCATATTTACGATGAGCGTATTATTCAACTGTATGTACGAGTTGAATTCCTTTGTCTCTCCTCCTCCTGCTCTTTCTTTCCCCACCCCCTTCCTGTGTGTAACCTGCTGTCATATCGGGTTAGTCCACTAGGGACTTTTCATGGCATGATTAGTAATCAATGTATAATCTATCCTATTTGAGTGTATATAATTCTGTGTGATTATTTAGTTAATTAGTAAATAAATAATTAAGCCAATTTGTGTATCGCTGATTCATCATGGAGACTAGGGTTTGTGCAGATATCCAAAGATTTTACAATGTTCAGATGAGACTGATAGAAGGTAACAATTAATGAATGACTGATTGATGACTGAAATGTAAGAGATCTTTAGATCTTTGAGTAAATTCAGAAAACGCCAAACTCGTTAAATTTACTTTTCCGTGGTGCCCCAGGTTACTAATGAGTTAACAGTTGCATGATTAATTCAATCATGTAATAGTTAAACGTTAGGTAATCGATTTGATAAAATAGCATGTTATCACATTAATGATCAAGACACGACAAGTTATAACACCATGGTTTAGTACTTATACTGCAGAGGCCTGTGGATGGAAATAAGTTATAACACCATGGTTTAGTAGTTACACTGCAGAGGCCTGTGGATGGAAACAAGTTATAACACCATGGTTTAGTAGTTATACTGCAGAGGCCTGTGGATGGAAACAAGTTATAACACCATGGTTTAGTAGTTATACTGCAGAGGCCTGTGGATGGAAACAAGTTATAACACCATGGTTTAGTAGTTACACTGCAGAGGCCTGTGGATGGAAACAAGTTATAACACCATGGTTTAGTAGTTATACTGCAGAGGCCTGTGGATGGAAACAAGTTATAACACCATGGTTTAGTAGTTACACTGCAGAGGCCTGTGGATGGAAACAAGTTATAACACCATGGTTTAGTAGTTATACTGCAGTGTTTGTTGGTCAGGTAAGAGAGAAGACCTAACTTCCTTTACCGACACGTTCCCTACGAAGATGTATTCACCATGTCCTCTGGTCAGCACCATGCCAAGACTGTAGAAACACACTCATTACATGTTTCCACATTTGCTACTTTTAACCACATTATAACTGTTTATGAGTGTGTCGATTTAGAATAATAATATTAATCAGTCTATTTTTATTGAACCAACCTGAACGGCGTCTCGTTGATGGTTGTGTAGAAGTAGTCGTTCTTCAGGAACATGACTCTTCTCTGGGAGGAGAACACACAGCTCTTACAGGTTGTAGTACGTTCTATACAATGGCACCTTGTAATAGGACGACTGCTATGTTATCAATAACTATCTAATGGCACCTTGTAATAGGACGACTGCTATGTTATCAATAACTATGTAATGGCACCTTGTAATAGGACGACTGCTATGGTTAATAATAACTTACCCCTTTCTCTACTGTGGCTCTGACGTCTAAGGACAGAGTACCTGTCTCTCCTTTTACCATGGCAGTTCTCAACTGAAAGGAAAATACACACAAGTCGACAATCAGCAACTGTCTTATGTGGCTGTGAATAAGAAACGTGTGTATATGTGTGAGTGTGCATTTGTGTGTGTGTCTGTGTGTGTTATTACTCACTGTATCAGACGTGTCTTCCCACTCCACCTCAGCCAGATCAGGGGTCGGAGGTCAGGGTGGGCAAGGATATAACCGTTGTTGGTGTTGAGGAAGGTGTAACCATGGACACCCAGCTATAGGAGACACACAGAGACAGAGGGGACAGACAGTAGTTAAGGTGCAGTACAGTGTATACAGCTCCATAAAACAACAGCCTAATCATCTGTATAGGAGGACATCAAGGACTACATGTGATATTCAAAGAGGTGAAGGGTTTGGTACCTTGTATCTAGGAGCCAGCCTCATTAGTTCTCTCAGAGGGACGTCAGTACCCACAACCCCTAGCAGAATACCATGAGACAACTGGATGGAGAAAGACAGAGACACACAGAGAGACAATGATGGGTACAGTAGCCTACAGTACCACGAGACAGAGCCCACCTGTGATGGGTACAGTAGCCTACAGTACCACGAGTCAGAGCCCACCTGTGATGGGTACAGTAGCCTACAGTACCACGAGACAGAGCCCACCTGTGATGGGTACAGTAGCCTACAGTACCACGAGTCAGAGCCCACCTGTGATGGGTACAGTAGCCTACAGTACCACGAGTCAGAGCCCACCTGTGATGGGTACAGTAGCCTACAGTACCACGAGACAGAGCCCACCTGTGATGGGTACAGTAGCCTACAGTACCACGAGTCAGAGCCCACCTGTGATGGGTACAGTAGCCTACAGTACCACGAGACAGAGCCCACCTGTGATGGGTACAGTAGCCTACAGTACCACGAGACAGAGCCCACCTGTGATGGGTACAGTAGCCTACAGTACCACGAGACAGAGCCCACCTGTGATGGGTACAGTAGCCTACAGTACCACGAGTCAGAGCCCACCTGTGATGGGTACAGTAGCCTACAGTACCACGAGACAGAGCCCACCTGTGAAGGGTACAGTAGCCTACAGTACCACGAGACAGAGCCCACCTGTGATGGGTACAGTAGCCTACAGTACCACGAGACAGAGCCCACCTGTGATGGGTACAGTAGCCTACAGTACCACGAGACAGAGCCCACCTGTGATGGGTACAGTAGCCTACAGTACCACGAGACAGAGCCCACCTGTGATGGGTACAGTAGCCTACAGTACCACGAGACAGAGCCCACCTGTGATGGGTACAGTAGCCTACAGTACCACGAGTCAGAGCCCACCTGTGATGGGTACAGTAGCCTACAGTACCACGAGTCAGAGCCCACCTGTGATGGGTACAGTAGCCTACAGTACCACGAGACAGAGCCCACCTGTGATGGGTACAGTAGCCTACAGTACCACGAGACAGAGCCCACCTGTGATGGGTACAGTAGCCTACAGTACCACGAGTCAGAGCCCACCTGTGATGGGTACAGTAGCCTACAGTACCACGAGACAGAGCCCACCTGTGATGGGTACAGTAGCCTACAGTACCACGAGTCAGAGCCCACCTGTGATGGGTACAGTAGCCTACAGTACCACGAGACAGAGCCCACCTGTGATGGGTACAGTAGCCTACAGTACCACGAGACAGAGCCCACCTGTGATGGGTACAGTAGCCTACAGTACCACGAGACAGAGCCCACCTGTGATGGGTACAGTAGCCTACAGTACCACGAGACAGAGCCCACCTGTGATGGGTACAGTAGCCTACAGTACCACGAGACAGAGCCCACCTGTGATGGGTACAGTAGCCTACAGTACCACGAGACAGAGCCCACCTGTCATTAATTGCGTGGCTGATTTAGCTCCACTCTAGGACCGTCCCAAATGGAACCCTATTCCCTATATAGTGCATTCATTTTGACTAGAGTCCTTTGGGACTCAGCCCAGACCCCCGCTCACCGTCTCCTTCTTCTTGCTGAACACAGACATGGCTACAGAGGTCATGAGGAGCAGGCTCTGAGACAGGGTGTTGAACAGCTGGGAAGGAGAAGGAACAGAGTTAGTATCAGAGACTACTGGCACACAATACACACATCTACTGTCAGATACAGAAGGAACAGAGTTAGTGTCAGACTACTGGCAAACAATACACACATCTACTGTCAGATACAGAAGGAACAGAGTTAGTGTCAGACTACTGGCAAACAATACACACATCTACTGTCAGATACAGAAGGAACAGAGTTAGTGTCAGACTACTGGCAAACAATACACACATCTACTGTCAGATACAGAAGGAACAGAGTTAGTGTCAGACTACTGGCAAACAATACACACATCTACTGTCAGATACAGAAGGAACAGAGTTAGTGTCAGACTACTGGCAAACAATACACACATCTACTGTCAGATACAGAAGGAACAGAGTTAGTGTCTGACACTATAAACACATCTAGCCAAATCAAATCAAAGTTTATTGGTCATATGCACAGGATACAGAATAGCGTACACAGTACAATGAAATGGGCAAAAGGGGGCGTTCCATCGAGTTGCTCCAATGTCTGTGCACCCGTGGGCGGGGTTAATGATTGAGCATAAGCATACTATGACCTGACTAACAGCTATTTTCTAACAGCTATATGTGAAACACTAAGCAGCTAGGGAATGCTTTCTATCAAGCTTTTCCTAAAGGTGTCTAAAGAGATGGAGAGAGCCCAGACTTTACCTCTGCTGTGTTGGGCAGCTGGGGGTGTGAGAGAGAGAGAGAGAGAGAGAGAGAGAGAGAGAGAGAGAGAGAGAGAGAGAGAGAGAGAGAGAGAGAGAGAGATGGACAGAGAGAGCCATCACCTACAGAGTTATGAACCTGGAGAAGAGTCCCCTAAGCAAGCTGGTCCTGGGACTTTGTTCACAAAAACAAACAGACCCCACAGAGCCCCAGGACAGCAACACCATTAGACCCAACCAAATAATTCGAAATCAAACCCAATTTTGATAAACTACCATATCTACTGGGTGAAATACCACAGTGTTCATCACAGCAGCAAGATGTGTGACCTGTTTCCACAAGAAAAGGGCAACCAGTGAAGAACAAACACCATGTAAATACAACCCATATTTATGTTGATTTATTTTCCCTTTTATACTTTAACTATTTGTTTTAACTATTTCCACATCGTTACAACACTGTATATAGACATAATATGACATTTGAAATGTCTTTATTCTTTTGCAACTTTTGTGAGTGTAATGTTTACTGTACATTTTTATTGTTTATTTCACTTTTGTTTATTATCTATTTCACTTGCTTTGACAATGTTAACATATGTTTCCCATGCCAATAAAACCCTTGAATTGGATTGAGAGAGAGAGAGAGAGACTCACCACACTGTCCATGTAAGCCTCTGTCCAGATGATGTCATGATCATGGTTGATGACCATTGGTCGACTCAGATCGTGAAGGTATTCCATGACATTCTCCTGAACATCGGCCAGTGGAGACGTGTGTGTAGTAACCTGTATGGGACATGGTATATAGGGTTTCTATGAGAATAAACACACATGTGCACACACACACACACACACACAAAACCCCACACAGGCACTAACAAAGCTGATTTAGCTGATGGGCTTAGGGGTATAATTGACAGTGATAAGTGAGTGTTTGTGTTGTCCAAAAAATCGCTAAATCCCCATGTTAAAATGATTTCTATAGGGTGCATTATCATCATAGTCCACAGGAGGGCAGCACATACACCAGCACAGCCATCAGACAGTAGAACGACTGCAATCCTAACCATGTTGTCCCTCTTTTCCCATCACAAAGTATGTAAACAACCGTAATCTCTCTCTCTATCGCACACACAGGGTTAACAATCTATCACTGTAGTATTGGTGAAGTATTCAGGTTAAGGTAAGGGTTAAGGTTTGGGATAGGCTTATAACAGCAATATCAAAAACAACTTTCTATCGCTGGGTTCGTACTTGTAACCTTTGGAATCAGAGGCAGATGCTTACGCCATCCACCATCCCCAACACCCTAGCAAAACCCAAACCTACTTGGAGGTAACAGTGCTCACTGTTGCCCCTAGTGGCCGGTTTCCACGTCATCTCCTGACGTCCTCAAACATGGGTGGCTGCGCTACTGTTTCAGAGAGACAGGATACTGTGACTGTGAGGTAGAAGAGGAAGCATTCACTCACACACGATTATCACCCCATATTGACTAACACCACTTAACCAGAGAAGCAACCGATTTCAAAGCAACAAAGCAGGATAATGGAGTGATATATACTAGGAGGTACACTGATAATGAACTGATACTTTTTAGTTTAATGAGTCACTGAGATAAAGAGAGAGAAAGAGAGAAATATTCCTAACCATCCGTTTATGTTCATCCCCCTCTCCCAGTTCTGTTCCTGCTGTTCGTAGTGTCTATCTAACAGCTGTATCTAACAGCTGTAGGGTCTGTCTGAAACCAACTGCTTCCCTGTCCTGCCGGCCAATCACATCCTCTCCTGGGGAGTCGTGAGAGTAAAGTTTACTACACACAACAATGTATTACACTACTACACACCACAATGTATTACACTACTACACACCACATCGTATTACACACCACAATGTGTTACACACCACAACGTATTACACTACTACACCACAACAACCATACGTTAATCACACTGTGTTTATGAAACACACAAATACACGTGTATAGACACACACACACACACACACACACACACACACACACACACACTAAGTGGTAGTGGACTAGCCTGGGGTCAGCTGCTGGGTAGTGCTGTGGAATTCCTCTTCCTCCCTCACTGACCCACCTCTGACCCTCCTTGCTGTGGTCTGTAGTGTGGATCAGCCAATCTCACACACTGACACAACATGACTCAGGACAGGTCCTGGGATAGGCAGCTCACCTGTTGTTGTATGGAGACTAAGACACAAACACATCCTGATAACCCGTCTTAGCCCTCTGCCTCACAACGTGACAGAGAGACAGAACGGACTAAAATAATGCTTGTTCCCATCTAGCGGTTTCTATTTGATTCGATGTATGCTGTTTCCCATTAGAATGGTGGAGCTCTCTCCTGTCTTCCCAACTCATTTGTAGTCCTGGAAATCAGAAAAATATAGTCACTCACCTGTCTGTCAATCCTCAGGTTAACTATCTAATTACAGTCTGTCAAACCTCAGGTTAACTATCTAATTACAGTCTGTCAAACCTCAGGTTAACTATCTAATTACAGTCTGTCAAACCTCAGGTTAACTATCTAATTACAGTCCGGTGGCAAAAACTCTGAACACTGACTTGACTCTTTGGCACTCAACACTGTTCCCTGGAATGGTCTGCTCAACTCCAAGCCAGGTCAAAAAAAAAAAAAAAACTGAATTCTGATACTATAACAGCAGTTATAATGAGTTTTAAATGGTGTAAAGGTTGTAACTAGTTTACGCTGTCCTGACTGACTGTGTGTACATTCCACACTAGGATACAGTAAGCAATGTTATGTTGCTTCCTGCTTCAACTAACCTCACCAGACCCTCCCCATACACACGCCACCTCTCCTGCCATCAATCCTCAAGGGCGCGTCCCAATTATCTCTCCTCAAGTCTGCACTCGTTTCCTACTCCCCCCACATTGAACAGCATTGGATTGGTGTAGGCATGGTTTGGATATACAGTGGGGAGAACAAGTATTTGATACACTGCCGATTTTGCAGGTTTTCCCACTTACAAAGCATGTAGAAGTCTGTAATCCAGAAAATCACATTGTATGATTTAAGTAATTAATTTGCATTTTATTGCATGACATAAGTATTTGATACATCAGAAAAGCAGAACTTAATATTTGGTACAGAAACCTTTGTTTGCAATTACAGAGATCATACGTTTCCTGTAGTTCTTGACCAGGTTTGCACACACTGCAGCAGGGATTTTGGCCCACTCCTCCATACAGATCCTTCAGGTTTCGGGGCTGTCGCTGGGCAATACGGACTTTCAGCTCCCTCCAAAGATTTTCTATTGGCTTCAGGTCTGGAGACTGGCTAGGCCACTCCAGGACCTTGAGATGCTTCTTACGGAGCCACTCCTTAGTTGCCCTGGCTGTGTGTTTCGGGTCATTGTCATGCTGGAAGACCCAGCCACGACCCATCTTCAATGCTCTTACTGAGGGAAGGAGGTTGTTGGCCAAGATCTCGCGATACATGGCCCCATCCATCCTCCCCTCAATACGGTGCAGTCGTCCTGTCCCCTTTGCAGAAAAGCATCCCCAAAGAATGATGTTTCCACCTCCATGCTTCACGGTTGGGATGGTGTTCTTGGTGTTGTACTCATCCTTCTTCTTCCTCCAAACACGGTGAGTGGAGTTTAGACCAAAAAGCTCTATTTTTGTCTAATCAGACCACATGACCTTCTCCCATTCCCCCTCTGGATCATCCAGATGGTCATTGGCAAACTTCAGACGGGCCTGGACATGCGCTAGCTTGAGCAGGGGGACCTTGCGTGCGCTGCAGGATTTTAATCCATGACGGCGTAGTGTGTTACTAATGGTTTTCTTTGAGACTGTGGTCCCAGCTCTCTTCAGGTCATTGACCAGGTCCTGCCGTGTAGTTCTGGGCTGATCCCTCACCTTCCTCATGATCATTGATGCCCCACGAGGTGAGATCTTGCATGGTGCCCCAGACCGAGGGAGATTGACCGTCATCTTGAACTTCTTCCATTTTCTAATAATTGCGCCAACAGTTGTTGCATTCTCACCAAGCTGCTTGCCTATTGTCCTGTAGCCAATCCCAGCCTTGTGCAGGTCTACAATTTTATCCCTGATGTCCTTACACAGCTCTCTGGTCTTGGCCATTGTGGAGAGGTTGGAGTCTGTTTGATTGAGTGTGTGGACAAGTGTCTTTTATACAGATAACGAGTTCAAACAGGTGCAGTTAATACAGGTAATGAGTGGAGAACAGGAGGGCTTCTTAAAGAAAAACTAACAGGTCTGTGAGAGCCGGAATTCTAACTGGTTGGTAGGTGATCAAATACTTATGTCATGCAATAAAATGCAAATTAATTACTTAAAAATCATACAATGTGATTTTCTGGATTTTTGTTTTAGATTCCGTCACTCACAGTTGAGTGACGGAATCTAAGAGATGTTAAAGTTAATCAGTAATGAAAACATATGAACATCAATAGTTTTTGTAGCATAACTAAATGTCTAAATACACAATCAAAAATTACAGACTTCTACATGCTTTGTTCTCCCCACTGTACCACTCATGTCTATTCAAATCCAGATGGAAAGTGAGCAACATTTTTGGGATGCACCCTTAGTGTGTCTTCAAGCCCCTGACCCCTCCTCCATCACCCATTGATTAGCCCATAGGCCAGTAGTAGGTGTCAGCCCTTCATTTGCACCCTATCAGCTAAACCTATTGGAGTGGAACCCCCCAGTGGACCAGTCCCTAGGGAGAGGAATGGGAATACAATCAATCCCCTTTCAGGTAGGCCTGTTTAGAGTTCCTTTATCATCTGGACTAATGCTGTGATAACATCTCCTTTCATCATCACACATTTAAAGAACCTCTATTATTATATGAGGAAATGTAGTTCACACTGGCCTGGTTCAACTCATTTCAACCCTCTACTTTGGGGCTAGCCCTAGACAGACAGACAGACAGACACTAAAGAGAGAGAGAGAGAGAGAGAGAGAGAGAGAGAGAGAGAGAGGTGGTAAGACTACATGCCTTTATGAATGAAGAGGCAAAGAGAGCTGAAGATAGAAAGGCTGAGAGAGAGAACAGCCTACATGTTGATTGACAGCTCGTTATTGTTTGTCTCGAATGTCCCTCCGGGGCCACCATAGCGGAGAGCTGACATTCCATTTCCTCCAGACTGATTTCCAACGTTCCAATCTGTCAATCACCACTTCGGTTTTCTTCCTGATAAGCGTTCTGTCGGATTGGGAGTAACTCGATAGCATTCGCCATTTCCCCCTCAGCGTGTCGTCCCTTTTATTGAGGTCTGGAGCTCAATATCTTGGAAGTCTGCCCTCTCCTCCCATTTACAACAATTGGAAAGCTCAATATGGCTTTCACCCGGGCAGTTCTTTCAAATCAGTGTCACGAAGGAGGACAGATTATTCAGACAATTGAGAGAGCCGTAGAATCGTTCAGGAGAAATACACTGATGGTTTGTGCTTTGGTAAAGGCAGAGAAAGGACAGATCACCTTGTCATTTTACACCAATAACTCCTTACAGAAATGTATCCAGCATACAAACATAACATAATAAACATCACAGACTTATGAAAGAGATGTTAAAGTTAATCAGTAATGAAAACATATGAACATCAATAGTTTTTGTAGCATAACTAAATGTCTAAATACACAATCAATATAATACCCTCCCACCTCTCCTCCCTCTCAGCACCCTGAATGCCAAGAGACCAGCGTACAAGTCCAATTATCGGGTTGTACTTTGTGTGCATGAGTGAGTTTGACAAATGGAAATGGTTCTGGCTATTGGAAAACTACGGCAGCGTAACAGTGCAGGTTGGGAGCTAATTAGTCCTGGTCTATCAATAGTGCTGGGGTGTGAGAAAGAGAGAGAGAGAAAGAGTGAGGGGGAGACTTATTTTGAATATATTTGTATATATATATATATATATATATATATTTTTTTTTTTTATCAAATCAATATCTGCATGATCTCACTCGTAACATAGAAAGGAAAGCAGTTAAGTGGATCCCTTCCACAGAGCACTTAGTGGAAATGGCCGTGTGGAATAACCATTTCCACATCCCAAGGACAGACTGACTGGTTAGAAGTAAAACTCCATAATAGGCATGAGTCGCAAATGCCACCCTATTCCTTATATAGTGCAGTAGGGCTCTGGTCAAAAGTAGTGCACTATATAGGGAATAGGGTGAATTTTGGGAGGTACCTATTTTCTCTTAAAGCAGT
This sequence comes from Thymallus thymallus, assembly GCA_023634145.1. NCBI lineage: Eukaryota > Metazoa > Chordata > Actinopteri > Salmoniformes > Salmonidae > Thymallus > Thymallus thymallus. The sequence continues at coordinate 3,769,106 of CM042421.1, forward strand.
GACAGAAGAGACGCTGGCAAATACAGATGTGGGTTTTCCCCACTAATGGTTAAGGTTAATATTGGGGAAGGGGCAGCTGATCCTAGATCAGTACCTAGGGGAAACTTCACCCCGGAGCCACATGTTGGAAGAGTTTAAAGAAGACATTCATTTATTTCCAATTCAGTTGTGGTTCAGAGACAGTTCAATCTTTACACAAGAAACAAGTCATGTAGTGGGCTCTGCGGTCAGTCAATGTTTGACTCATAAAAAAAAAAACCTGTTGGTTTTCAAAAACAGGAAAAAAAAACTAAATGAGACTCCAGATTGTGTTAATTAAAACAATTCCTGTTTCAGTGGTACAGGTTACTGCAACATTGTGTGTTTTTAAATGTAATATAGCTGGGATGGTATGAGAACAGCACTGAATTTTAAAAAAAATATTCTATCATCTCTCTATTGTAACATAAAATAGTTTCTTAAACCCTTTATTGATACATATAAACCGTCTATCAAACTAGTCTAGCATGTGTGAGCACAAAAGATTCTGGAAGAACAGTGTTGTTGTACATTTGAGTTTCAGACCTTTGGAAATAAAGCCAATTGCATTATGAAAATAAATGCCAGGTGCTACAGTATGGTCTAATTCTTTCTTTGGGAAACTTTTACCCCAACAGCGATAGATGTTCACTTCTGTGAGGTAGCACAAGCTTAAGATTTGCAATATTTTCTATGTCAAACAGGACTTTCCACTTAATAAAGATATTGTACTGTACAAGTATTCAAATAAACTCATCCAACTTCTTCAAAATCTGACTTCAAGTGAATTAAACATGCCTGAAAAACATTTTAGTTAAGAGAGGTATCTTTTAAAACAAGTGCAGTCATTCTAAAACATTTACAATTGTTTGATAGCTCCTACTACAATATCCCATTCAACCTTTAATTAAAAAAACATCTTAAAACGGTAAAAATCTAATTTCCTTGTAATCTGAATCCACAGATTAAAATCCACAGTGCTCACATTAGGAAGACTAATTTAGCTAGATCAGCAAATGGCTTAGATTATGAAATTATTGTGCCGGTTTGGGCATGACCCCAGGGACTTATTCATTAGGCACCGAACGGAAGAAAACAGACAAACGGGGAGAGGGGCTCCCTGGACTTGTCCCAATAACAAATGCTTATTTTCACTTCCTGTTGCAAAGCGTTTTGAAACGTTTTCCATTGCGTGCCTCAAACAGGGCCCTGGCCTCAGAACTTATTTGCGCTGGCTTCCATGGAGAAGCGGTGGAAGTAGGACTCATAGATGGTATCCAGGAAGGTACTGTCATTCTGAAAGAGAGAGAAGAGCAAATTAGAGAGAGAGGGAGGGAGGGAGAGTTAGAGAGGAGAGAGGGTTAGCGGAGTAGAGAGAGAGAGAACGAGAGAGCGGAGTAGTAGAGAGCGGAGTAGAGAGCGGAGTAGAGGGCGAGAGAGCGGAGTAGTAGAGAGAAGAGTAGAGAGCGGAGCAGAGTAGAGAGCGGAGCAGAGTAGAGAGCAGAGTAGAGAGCAGAGTAGAGAGCAGAGCAGAGAGGAGAGCAGAGAGGAGAGCAGAGAGGAGAGCAGAGAGGAGAGCAGAGTAGAGTAGAGAGCAGAGTAGAGTAGAGGGCGGAGTAGAGAGCAGAGTAGAGAGCAGAGTAGAGAGCAGAGTAGAGAGCAGAGTAGAGAGCAGAGTAGAGAGCAGAGTAGAGAGCAGAGTAGAGAGCGGAGTAGAGAGCGGAGTAGAGTAGAGGGCAGAGTAGAGGGCGGAGTAGAGTAGAGAGCAGAGTAGAGAGCGGAGTAGAGTAGAGAGCAGAGCGGAGTAGAGAGCAGAGTAGAGAGCAGAGTAGAGAGCAGAGTAGAGAGCGGAGTAGAGAGCGGAGTAGAGAGCGGAGTAGAGAGCGGAGTAGAGAGCAGAGTAGAGAGCAGAGTAGAGAGCAGAGCAGAGAGCAGAGCAGAGAGCAGAGCAGAGAGCAGAGTAGAGAGCAGAGTAGAGAGCAGAGTAGAGAGCGGAGTAGAGAGCGGAGTAGAGAGCGGAGTAGAGAGCGGAGTAGAGAGCGGAGTAGAGAGCGGAGTAGAGTAGAGGGCAGAGTAGAGGGCGGAGTAGAGTAGAGAGCAGAGTAGAGAGCGGAGTAGAGTAGAGAGCAGAGTAGAGTAGAGGGCAGAGTAGAGAGCGGAGTAGAGAGCGAGAGAGCAGAGTAGAGAGCGGAGTAGAGAGCGAGAGAGCAGAGTAGAGAGCGGAGTAGAGAGCGAGAGAGCAGAGTAGAGAGCGGAGTAGAGAGCGGAGTAGAGAGCGGAGTAGAGAGCGGAGTAGAGAGCGGAGTAGAGAGCAGCGTAGAGAGCGGAGTAGAGAGCGGAGTAGAGAGCGGAGTAGAGAGCGGAGTAGAGAGCGGAGTAGAGAGCGGAGTAGAGAGCGGAGTAGAGAGCGGAGTAGAGAGCGGAGTAGAGAGCGGAGTAGAGGGAGAGCGCAGCAGAGGGAGAGAGCAGCAGAGGGAGAGCGCAGCAGAGGGAGAGCGCAGCAGAGGGAGAGCGCAGCAGAGGGAGAGCGCAGCAGAGGGAGAGCGCAGCAGAGGGAGAGAGCAGCAGAGGGAGAGAGCAGCAGAGGGAGAGCGCAGCAGAGGGAGAGCGCAGCAGAGGGAGAGAGCAGCAGAGGGAGAGAGCAGCAGAGGGTCCATGCTCTCGCCTTCCTTCCTACGGTGAGAGGGGGGGGACACAGTCTTTCTCCTGATGTCGTAACGCGAGTGGCATTGCATTTGCCTAATGCACAAATTCATGTTGTTCCTTTGACCAGAGTAAGTTAAATATTCCTTGATATTAAAATAGACGAGCTGCTAATAATAATAAAAACGCAGGGCTGTCGATACACACATTTGGGTTCCCGAGTGGAGCAGTGGTCTAAGACACTGCATCTCAGTGCTAGAGGTGTCACTACAGACCCTGGTTCAATCCCGGGCTGTATCACAACCGGCCGTGATCGGGAGTCCCATAGGGTGGCGCACAATTGGCCCAGCTTCGTCCGGGTTAGGGGAGGCCGGGGTAGGCTTTCATTGTAAATAAGAATTTGTTCTATGCCTAGTTAAATAAAGGTTAAATAAATAAATATGAATTCTCATGTAGGCTAGTATCAAATGTTGCTGTGGCCGGGGTCGTGGAAGCTGTAGGAACGGTGATTTGAGCTATCTGATTGGCCAGCGCAGTAGGCAAACTTCATTTAGCCACAGATCTCCCTACCGCCAACAGGGCAACACAAATAAAATACAAAAAGGAGAGCAAGCCTTTATCGTAGGCTTTTCTCCAGAAATGTTTGGTGATCGACTAGGAATGCCTTGAAGATCAACCAGTTGCTCTCGATCGATCGATCACCACTGCCTTATATGAAATTGTTGCGTGTTGCATTTATATTTTTGTACAGTGTACATAACTTTGTTTCTGTAAAAACAGCCTGTCTCCCAGAGCATGAGCTCTCTCTTCCTGACTCTCCTACCTGTATGAGGTGTAGCAGGGTGGCCTGGAGCTGGCTCTTAGAGAGGCCCCTGGGGTGGGGGTCCTCAGGGTCCTCTGGGGCCAGCAGGGTTGAGGGAGGATGAGGGCCAGGGGGGCAGTGGGGGTCCCCAGGGGCTTTGGGTTGGGGGCGCTTGGCCTGGGAGAAGACACTGGGGGACAGGAGCAGGGTAGGAGCCACCGTGGCAGGGATACGCTGGGGGGAGATCACCTGGAGATGGAGAGGAGATGGTTAGAGACAAACCCAGATCCCTTCCTGTACAAAACCACTGCAGCACTTTTTCTGGTCCTTTGAGTCAGACGGGATATGTCGCTTTGAGTCAGACGGGATATGTCGCTTTGAGTCAGACGGGATATGTCGCTTTGAGTCAGACGGGATACGTCGCTTTGAGTCAGACGGGATACGTCGCTTTGAGTCAGACGGGATACGTCGCTTTGAGTCAGACGGGATACGTCGCTTTGAGTCAGACGGGATACGTCGCTTTGAGTCAGACGGGATACGTCGCTTTGAGTCAGACGGGATACGTCGCTTTGAGTCAGACGGGATACGTCGCTTTGAGTCAGACGGGATACGTCGCTTTGAGTCAGACGGGATACGTCGCTTTGAGTCAGACGGGATACGTCGCTTTGAGTCAGACGGGATACGTCGCTTTGAGTCAGACGGGATACGTCGCTTTGAGTCAGACGGGATACGTCGCTTTGAGTCGGACGGGATACGTCGTTTTGAGTCGGACGGGATACGTCGTTTTGAGTCAGACAGGATATGTTTTTTTACCTGGAACTGAGCAGCGGTGCCTGCAGAGTTACTGTCAGCCCAACTGTCCAGAGACCTGGTTGTACAATGAGCTGACTGCTGGCCGTGCTGCCCCATGGCTGGGGGGGTTGGCTCGTGGAAGCGGGGGGCCAGGTTAGAGGATGGCCTAGTGGGCTCCGGGACCAGACTCTGTTCCTGTTGAACCAGCTGCAGCCTCTGAAGCAGCTCATGGGGGGAGACGACACCAGTTAGCTGCCCCGGCTGGGGGTGACCTGACTGGGGTTGCTGGAATGGGTGGAAAGGGTGAGAGGGCTGTGACTGAGGTTGAGGATGGACAGGCTGGGGTTGGTGGGGAGGTTGAGACTGGGAGTGGTGTGAGGGCTGCATGGGGACCAGCATCTGGAGGGGCTTGGTGGGGCTGAAGTACAACGGCTGGGCCTGGTGAAGGGGGAGCTGGTGGTGAGGGTGGTGGTGTTGAGAACCAGGGAAGCTCAAAGCATCCACCAGGAGAGGCTGAGGATGGGCAGACAGGAGGCCAGGGATGAGAGGAGGAGGAGGGGGATGGGAACAACAGGGAGCGGAGGAGGAGGTCATTGAAGGGACGGTGGAAGTGGGCTGGAACAGTCTCTGGATGGGGTCTTGTCTGGCCTGGGTCTGATGGTGGAGGGCAGAGGGGGCTCCGTTCTCATGCAGCCTGTTCTCGGGTGACTCTGAGACGGGTTGGAGCTGATCCATGGGACCCCCTCTCTGGAGCTGGTTCTGAGGCTGGGAGGAGAAGGAGGCATCCCTCATGAGCTTCTGGAAGGCAGGGCAGTGCTGCGGGGGGCTGCTACCTGAGATCAGCCCCCCTTCCTGGGCCTGGACTGGGTCCTCGTAGGTCAGGGAGCGGGCCACCGCCGGACGGACACCTCCAGGCTTACCCTGGGACCCTGAACCTCCTGGCCCAGCCATGGGAGAAACCAACTCTGGTCTGGGCTGCTGGACACCAAATAGAGTGGCCAGAGAGAGAGACCTGGGCTCTCCTTGACTATCCTAAGAGAGGGAGGGAGAGAGACGGTGAGAGATAGGTGGTGTGAAACAGACAGGAGAGAACATACGGAAACCAAACCTCAGAGCCTAACTGTGATACCAGGTCAACACTGTGTTAGAAAACATTCATTTGAACATTTAAAAAAACACTCAATTGTAGCCACACAGGTGGATAAAACTGCATTTTAAAAAATCAACTTATTTCCATTGTGTTCAATAAGGTGAAAGGCTGTACCTGAACAGGCCTCTCCTGTAGCCCAGGCTGGGGATTTCTCTCCATAGGTTTGACAGGGATAGGTTTGATCAGGTTGGGGTTGTCACCGAGTCCACTACACCCTCCTATCTCCTTAGGCTCTGGCTGACCACCCTGAGAGGAGAGAGGATGGGAGAAAACAGAGGAGAGAGGGAACGAGGGACAGAGGTGCATTCAGGAATACATTAGCATGCACACATTATGCCACAAAGCAGCAAACATTTATTTCCTCAGAAATACTTAAGAGAAATCACAGGCTGCAGTCTTGTTATATTTGCCTTAGTGCCCCCTAGTGGCAGCACATACAGTGGGTAGCTACCTTGTCATACTCATTGCGTGCTTTGGTCAGCATCTGCAGGATGTCCACTCCTTGTCCCTTCCCAGGGTCCCCTGCTGCCTCCATGGCTCGAGGAGACACCAAGCCCCTCTGACCCTGTCCCTGTCTCTGCTGACCCCGCTGCTGACCGCGCTGGGCTAGGGCCTGTTCCTGCTTCGTCAGACTGGAGAGAGGGGAGGTTAGAGGTGTGTGTCTGTGTGAGTGAGCGAGCATGCAATCATTCGACTGCATTGACAGGAGATCGAGCAAACCTCAATGTGTGCACACGCATGGTCACATTTCATTTTTACACAGTCTTACACACACACACACACACACACACACACACACACACACACACACACACACAGTAACAGATGGCCATTCACAAGGGAACCTACAAAACAACAATCATTACATGAATGAACTGTGTGTGTGTCATTATGAATTGGAAAATGGTCTGGCCCTATGGACCCTGGTCAAAAGTACTGTACTATATATGGAACAGGGTGCCATTTCAGACAGACACTTAGTATTAAACTATTAGTTGACTAAGACACTTTGTATCCAGGAGGGGAATACAGCCGCAGCGAATGCTTAATAAAACAATATTTACATGATTTAACTATGATGGTGGAAGACAGAGTGCTTTTGTTGCAGCAGAATGGACAGACACACACCAGTGTTTTAATGCAGCAGTGTGGACAGACACACACACCAGTGTTTTAATGCAGCAGTGTGGACAGACACACACACCAGTGTTTTAATGCAGCAGTGTGGACAGACACACACACCAGTGTTTTAATGCAGCAGTGTGGACAGACACACACACCAGTGTTTTAATGCAGCAGTGTGGACAGACACACACACCAGTGTTTTAATGCAGCAGTGTGGACAGACACACACACCAGTGTTTTAATGCAGCAGTGTGGACACACACACACACACCAGTGTTTTAATGCAGCAGTGTGGACAGACACACACACCAGTGTTTTAATGCAGCAGTGTGGACAGACACACACACCAGTGTTTTAATGCAGCAGTGTGGACAGACACACACACCAGTGTTTTAATGCAGCAGTGTGGACAGACACACACACCAGTGTTTTAATGCAGCAGTGTGGACACACACACACACCAGTGTTTTAATGCAGCAGTGTGGACAGACACACACACCAGTGTTTTAATGCAGCAGTGTGGACAGACACACACACCAGTGTTTTAATGCAGCAGTGTGGACACACACACACCAGTGTTTTAGTGCAGCAGTGTGGACACACACACACACCAGTGTATTAGTGCAGCAGTGTGGACACACACACACACCAGTGTATTAGTGCAGCAGTGTGGACACACACACACACACACACACACACACACACACACACACACACACACACACACACACACACACACACACACACACACGTGTTTTAGTGCAGCAGTGTGGTAGATAGTAGCTGGTGTTAGATACAGTGAGTGATGATAGCTTGCAGGGACAGTGTCAAGGGGAGGGTGTTACTCACTTCTTCATAAGCTCTGCGATGCGCTGGCAGTCCGCCTTATCATAGAACCAGATGCCATAGATAGATACTATAGAGAGAGAGAGAGCAGAGCAGGGAGTGAGACAGCGAGAGAGAGAGCAGGGAGTGAGACAGCGAGACAGGTCACAGGTCAGTCAATGGCCGCAATCGAGGCGCCAATCTAAATCCAGACAAAACAGACTGCAGTGCAGCGGCGACATCATCAGTCCAACCCCTCAGACAGAGAGACATCACTATATACACCAGCTAGCACCATGGGAGACATTTACCTTCCCAGACATCACTAAATACACCAGCTAGCACCATGGGAGACATGTACCTTCCCAGACATCACTAAATACACCAGCTAGCACCATGGGAGACATTTACCTTCCCAGACATCACTAAATACACCAGCTAGCACCATGGGAGACATTTACCTTCCCAGACACTGTGAGAAAGGAACGAAAGTTAGAACATGTGTGTGTGTGTGATTAAGACATGATCCCTGGGGACATAAACAGTGGTATACAGTGGATACACAAGTACCAATCTGGTAATAGGATCTAAAGTCTAAAATAAACTGTATGATGAATGTTGGTGACTGTTAAGCTAGGTTCACTGCTGTGTGTGTGTATGTGTGTGTGTGTATGTATGTGTGTATGCATGTGTGCGTGCGTGTGCATGTGTGCGTGCGTGTGCATGTGTGCGTGCGTGTGCGTGCGTGTGCATGTGTGCATGTGTGCGTGCGTGTGCATGTGTGCGTGCGTGTGCATGTGTGCGTGCGTGTGCATGTGTGCGTGCATGTGTGTGTGTGCATGCATGTGTGTGTGCGTGCATGTGTGCATGCATGTGTGTGTGTGTGTGTGTGTGCATGCATGTGTGTGTGTGCATGCATGTGTGTGTGTGCGTGCACGTGTGTGTGCGTGCATGTGTGTGTGCGTGCATGTGTGTGTGTGTGCATGCATGCGTGCATGTGTGTGTGTGTGCATGCATGTGTGCGTGTGCGTGTGTGTGTGTGTGTGCATGCGTGTGTGTGTGTGAATGCATGTGTGTATGTGTGTGTGCATGCATGTGTGTGTGTGTGTGCATGCGCGTGTGTGTGTGCATGTGTGTGTGCATGTGTGTGTGTGCATGCATGCGTGTGTGTGCATGCACGTGTGCGTGCGCGAGTTGGCAGGTTCCCTGATGCGTTCCTTCCTGGCAGGCAGTCTGAGGAGTGTCCCAGTTATCTCTCCTTCCTCTCGAAGTGTACACTTGTTCCCTTCACTGATTTGAAGAGGAAATAACTGGTATCAGAAATATGGTGGAAACTCCCAGCAGCCCCTGCCTGCACCAATCCAATGCTTTTAGATTGGTGGGAAGTATTGAACGAGTGAACACTTTAGGGGAAATGAGATATTATGGGACACACCCTCAGGGATTACAGTAGAGGTGTTAGATATAAACACTGATCATCCAGGATGATTCCTGAGGGTGTGTCCCATAAGGGGTGGACTGGGTTCAGCACAGTACACTGTCATTATTAAAGCAACAGCTTTATCAGGCATGACTCGTGCAAGACCACGTTAACCTCTTGGAAACTGTGACAACTTTTACAGAGTGGACGATCATGGATTAAATGAAGATAAATACATAAGGTCCTGTGGTGATCTCATCATCATCTTTAGTCATGATTAAGTGAAGGTTCTGTGTTCTGTCACCCTGACCTCATTACCATCTTAGTCTAATAATTAGTCAGTGTAGCCTACATCAATATCACAGACATATAGGGAAGGGGATACTAGTCAGTTGTACAACTGAATGCATTCAACTGAAATGTGTCTTCCTCATTTAACCCCTCTGAATCAGAGAGGTGCCTTAATCAACATCCACGTCTTTGGCGCCCGGGGAACAGTAGGTTAACTGCCTTGTTCAGGGGCAGATAGACAGATTTTTACCTTGTCAGCTCGGGGATTCGATCCAGCAACCTTTTTGTTACTGACCCACCGCTCCTACCCTCCAGGCCGCCTGCCGCCTCATATGTGCTATGGAAAAGGACAAATGTTTCTGTGGACGTTATCCAAGATTAGGGGGCTGGGGTCGGATCATAGGGGGCTGGGGTCAGATCATAGGGGGGTTGGGTAGGGACCTTAGGGGGGTTGGGTAGGGACCTTAGGGGGGTTGGGTAGGGACCTTAGGGGGGTTGGGTAGGGACCTTAGGGGGGTTGGGTAGGGACCTTAGGGGGGTTGGGTAGGGACCTTAGGGGGGTTGGGTAGGAGGGGGGTGGGGTAGGAGGGGGGTGGGGTAGGGACCTTAGGGGGGTTGGGTAGGAGGGGGGTGGGTAGGGACCTTAGGGGGGTTGGGGTAGGGACCTTAGGGGGGTTGGGGTAGGGACCTTAGGGGGGTTGGGGTAGGGACCTTAGGGGGGTTGGGGTAGGGACCTTAGGGGGGTGGGGTAGGGACCTTAGGGGGGTAGGGTAGGGACCTTAGGGGGGTAGGGTAGGGACCTTAGGGGGGTAGGGTAGGGACCTTAGGGGGGTAGGGTAGGGACCTTAGGGGGGTAGGGTAGGGACCTTAGGGGGGTGGGGTAGGGACCTTAGGGGGGTGGGGTAGGGACCTTAGGGGGGTGGGGTAGAGGGGTTATTGAGTCTCGATCAGGTATAGTTAGAAGCCAGGCCAGGCCACTACTCTACTCAGCGTGACCGAGACAGGAGCCCTGTTGACAGGCAGACCAGGAACACTTCTCCTGTCACCTCCATCAGAGTAGAACTCACACAGCCTCAAATAGGCCAGGCAGGGAGATAACACTGTGGCACGCCGGTCAGCCAAATACAGAGGACAGGGTGAGAGATAAGAAAGGAGGAGAGAGTGATGGGGGGCCTGCAGGGAGGAGACTGAGGGAAGGACTGAAGGCCAGCCAGTAGAGGAAGAGCATACTGGGTCCTGACTGACAGAGAGAGACTACAGTGAGAGAGTAACTGAATCAGGGAGGAGACTGAGGGAAGGACTGAAGGCCAGCCAGTAGAGGAAGAGCATACTGGGTCCTGACTGACAGAGAGAGACTACAGTGAGAGAGTAACTGAGTCAGGGAGCACAGTGTGTAAAGCACTGGGAGTTCTGAGTAGCTGGATCTTAGAGCTGGAGCTGCTACGGTCTGTCTGCTGCCACCCTGTCTGCCCCCTGAGCTGTGTACCCTGTACTGCCCTGCCTGGGGCTGTGGAGAGACAAGCCAAAGGTCACCCCCTGGGAAAAGGACCAGACAGATGCTCCAAACCCTGGGAAAATTAAGAACCAGTGAGGGCAGCGAGGAGAGAGAGATATCTCTGGAGGAGCTGAGGAGAGACCACTTAGCTTAGTAGCTACAGGGGACTATTCTGGTTAGACTAGTCTACTACTCTCTCTGGGAAGGACAGACATTACCAAGTCTCTCTGAGATACACCAGCTAGCAGTACTATTAGAGGAGAGACGGGTCCACGAGGAGGAGAGACGGGTCCACGAGGAGGAGAGACGGGTCCACGAGGAGGAGAGACAGGTCAAGTAGCTCAGTATTTTAAACCAGACACTGAGGCAGAGAAAGGGTTCTATTGGTTCATTATTTCCTCATAGAACAGGAGGAGGACAGATAGACAGTAGACTAGTATCTCAGCAGTACCAGAGTAACGTTGTCTGAACATTGGTTGCCACCTTGCAGTACTACAGCAAAAGTCCTCCTTAGGAAAAGAGGCAGGGACAGAGACAAGGTTCTGTCTGTTTTCCTCAAAGAAGAAGAACGGGAAGAGGATAGACCGGTACCTCAGCAGCAACAGAGAAAGCATTTTCTAAACGTTGGTCACCTAAAAACTATGCTGGGGAGGTTGTTCCAGCGTAAACCCAAACATGAGCGTCTGCAAGAGGAGCCGGAGGTTCAGGCAGCCAAGGGGGTGCTAATCTCAGAGACAGAGATGGAGTACACCTACGTACGACCAGGAGGTAAGGAAAGCATCAAGGGGTTGTCATATGGCTGTGTCCCAAATGGCACTATATTCCTTATATAGTGACCAGGCTCTGGTCAAAAGTAGTGTACTTACTATAAAAGGGAATAGGGTGCCATTTGGGTCACTATACACTCTGGTAAAAAGTATTGCACGTTATATGGAATAGGGTGCCATTTTGGACGTACCCATAGGCTGTAACAGTGTCCCATTACTGCACTCAATGCTAGTTCTGGCGAGTGCTGTTGAACACTGCAGTTCAACCAAGTCATAATGGTAACACTGCATTCCAGCTGTAAACTTTCTCTGCTAGAAGATATCATTTAAAGGATTGTCTTGGCCTTTTTTGTCACACTGTCAATCAGGTTCTCTCATTCCGACCGGAATAATTAAAATGTACCGGACCCATATGCATTGGGTGCGTAACCGGATTAGGACGTCCAACCACGGTGCTCAGAATGAATGACATCACATTTAGATTATGGCCAGTCATATTAACAGAGCAAGTTGAGGATGCAATGATGTGCAGTTCTCATTAGTGAATTCTGATGCACATTTTTGAAGATGTCAGAATAACTGTCCACATTTCGGCTACTGGACAATGAAAGAACGTTAACGGCTCATAATATGTATTAAAACATTAAAGGTTTCAAAACTATTAAGTATATGTTTACCAAATGTATAGCGCGCCGATGAAGCCTGCCTTCCGTTGCCTGTGTATTTACGGTTTGACATGCTGTATCAGCTCTCGCGCTGGCTGACAGATTTTCAGCTCCAAGGCTCTCTATGGTGTGATAAATAAGATGCATAACTAATACTGTACACACGCCCCGATTTAATTTAACCTACAGACCGATGAGTATGACCATTCAAATGTATTTCCATCAACTGGTATTTCCATCAATGAAGAGGCTAAAAAGCATTATTTCACAGTGGGATGTTTTCTTCTCCAGGACAATTGACCGGCACCAATTTTATTTATCGGCTTTTCTATTTTTATTTTGTAATCTTCCAAAAGCCGGCTATTTCCGGCAAAACAGAAAACCCTGCTGTCAATGTCACATTATGATGTCACAGCAGAGACAACATTCTAATTGGCCTGGCTGGCACTCCCACCAGCTTATGACCCCATGCCCAAATATTTGTTTAGTGATAAGATTCCGTGACCTCTCGTAAAAGGTCATGTTGAGGGACGTGTGGTGTTCTAAAACATCCCATGTAAATAACTCAGCTATATTTTTTCCGCCGGACCGTTTTGTTTGTGTGTAAATGTCTAATAATTTGAGAACTAGAAACAAATTGAACAAGGACTCCAGCAATATCTTAAACAAAGCATTCCACCTGCCTGTCACTGAGAATGATGTGTGCATCAGTGTGTGTGTGTGTGTGTGTGTCCGACTTATAATGAAGGGTTGGTTTGTATCTAATGTAGGCTGGTTGGCAGGCTCCCTGGTGTTGGCAGGACACTTGCGGTTGAAAACCGGCACAGATGCACTCAAACCCGGGACTACTGCCACCAAAATACCTCTGGACCATATATGGACCTGTGGGGCCACAGACACTAGACTAGAGACGGCTCCAGGCTCTTCTCCTCAGGGTGTGTGTGTGTGTGTGTGTGTGTGTGTGTGTGTGTGTCTGCAGCACGAAGTCACTTTCTCAGCCTGCAACAGACCTGAGTTCAAATACTATTCGACGTCATTTCAAACACTTGATCTGGGCTTGATTGAGCTTGTCTGGCCTAACAAACTAATAGAATAGTCCCAAAACTATAAATCCCACCCATCAGGCACTCCAGCAGGGCTAGGGGATATGCTCAAAGGTTTTTGAAAGATTTCAAAATAGTGTTTGAACCCAGGTCTGGTCTGCACTCTGCAAATAGTTCTCTCATTTAATGAAATGCTCCATGATTATCCAGGGATCCTGGACTATGCCACTTGGAAGAAAGTTAGCTGCATCTTCAATCTGTTTAAACTATGCTGAACTCTCCAGTAGTATTGACCATAATTCACACCCAATCTGTTTTTAGAAATGTAAGATTTGTTCTAATCAAATGTAATCTTCTGAGATGTGTAGCCTAGCAGGACTGAAATAAATATGATCTGGAATGCAAGCATCAACATCTACAGGCCTAAACCTCCGGCACATAGTTCCAGTGGTGATATAAACACACCTCCGGCACATAGTTCCAGTGGTGATATAAACACACCTCCGGCACATAGTTCCAGTGGTGATATAAACACACCTCTGGCACATAAGTGGTGCAAGTCCCGAGGGGGATGGAAGCGGTTTGCTGATGCCTTCATACGTTCCGCAAGGTATTCAAATGCACAGGTACAGAGTAGGTAGGCTGAATAGCCCAGGTACAGAGTAGGTAGGCTGAATAGCCCAGGTACAGAGTAGGTAGGCTGAATAGCCCAGGTACAGAGTAGGTAGGCTGAATAGCCCAGGTACAGAGTAGGTAGGCTGAATAGCCCAGGTACAGAGTAGGTAGGCTGAATAGCCCAGGTACAGAGTAGGTAGGCTGAATAGCCCAGGTACAGAGTAGGTAGGCTGAATAGCCCAGGGGACTTACAGCGAGCATTCCTGTACAGTAGGAAGGGATCCTGCAGTTGAAAGTCCAGGTCTTTAGTGATGGGTTCAGTCAGGTTCTCCATACTCAGCCTGTTCATTATGGTGAAGCCATGTCTGGGAGACGCCAGCCTGAGGACAAACAGGAGGGCATGAATAGAAAGAGTTAAGGGACTTTATATTATACAGGCCTTATAGCAGATTTAATAAACACTACCAGAGTTACTAGCAAAGAACACAGGCGGCATCCATAAAGAAAGACAGAGGAATTTACATGACTTACAAGTTGAATAACCTGTGTAACGCGCATGCATCCAAGTTTGTGCATTTTCTTAGAAAACAAGAATGACAGTGGTAATGTATGTTCAAGTAGGCCTACAAGGAAACAGAGAGGTGTTACATGTTCAAGTAGGCCTACAAGGAAACAGAGAGGTGTTACATGTTCAAGTAGGCCTACAAGGAAACAGAGAGGTGTTACATGTTCAAGTAGGCCTACAAGGAAACAGAGAGGTGTTACATGTTCAAGTAGGCCTACAAGGAAACAGAGAGGTGTTACATGTTCAAGTAGGCCTACAAGGAAACAGAGAGGTGTTACGTGTTCAAGTAGGCCTACAAGGAAACAGAGAGGTGTTACGTGTTCCAGTAGGCCTACAAGGAAACAGAGAGGTGTTACGTGTTCCAGTAGGCCTACAAGGAAACAGAGAGGTGTTACGTGTTCAAGTAGGCCTACAAGGAAACAGAGAGGTGTTACATGTTCAAGTAGGCCTACAAGGAAACAGAGAGGTGTTACATGTTCAAGTAGGCCTACAAGGAAACAGAGAGGTGTTACGTGTTCAAGTAGGCCTACAAGGAAACAGAGAGGTGTTACATGTTCAAGTAGGCCTACAAGGAAACAGAGAGGTGTTACGTGTTCCAGTAGGCCTACAAGGAAACAGAGAGGTGTTACGTGTTCCAGTAGGCCTACAAGGAAACAGAGAGGTGTTACATGTTCAAGTAGGCCTACAAGGAAACAGAGAGGTGTTACATGTTCAAGTAGGCCTACAAGGAAACAGAGAGGTGTTGCGTGTTCCAGTAGGCCTTCAAGGAAACTGAAAGGTGTTGCATGTTCAAGTAGGCCTACAAAGAAACAGAAAGGTGTTACATGTTTATGACCTATTTCCTGGGTGGGATAGTTTGTGAGGGAATAGTCGTAGCTCTTCAAGGCTACAGACCAGAATAGTCTACTCAGTGATAACCAATCTGTTCAGAGGGAGGCTGACGTAGCTCGCCCATTATGTTTAACCTGATGTGCGCAGGCTTCTCAGCTCACAGCTGAAGTACACACAGAGACTGGTCCCAAATGGCACTCTATTCCCTATATAGTGCACTACACTGGTCAAAAGTGATGCACTATAAGGGGAATAGGGTGCGATTTGGAACGCATCCCACCACGTTTCAGAGCTCACGGGGGAAGTTCACAGAGAAGGTAATTAGCTAGCATGGTAAAAGTCCTATCATACCTTGTGTAGACAAACAGGGTCCCCTCCACATCAGTCTTCTCCTGCAAAACAAACACAACATACAGTAACGGATTAGGGTGGAATTGATTTAGGAAGGACATTGATTTGCTTGAACAGTCTTCCCATAGGGCGGCGCACAATTGGCCCAGCGTCGTCCGAGTTTGGCCGGTGTAAATAAGAACTTGTTCTTAACTGACTTGCCTAGTTAAATAAAGGTTAAATAAAAAAAGAAGCATAATTAATTGATCTCTCCTTAACATTCACAACAAAATGATAGGTAGGCTGTGAGATATGAGGGTTATGAAGAAAACTTTCACCGGTGTGATGGTTTTGAGTCACTGATTATTTGGACCAATCATGATTCAGGGATGCACCTGCACCTGCATTTTTATTTAAAGGGGAGGGGTTCACCACCGTCAACCCCACGATAACAGAATGATTGAGACTCCAATTTTTCACTTTAAAATGTATGCCAAACAAAAACCAATGACTGCAAAGTTAAAAAACACATTTACTTGAAGAACAGTGCAGATGCAAAGTTGGGTAACTGAATGACGGCACATGCAGCACAAACCATCATTCTGTTAATGTTACCAAACTTTACACCTTGCTTGAAATTAATGTGTTTCTGTAAAATATTCTTAAATGTCCTCCTTATGCATAGAGTTGTATGGTTTAACTTTGCAATCATTCGTTTTTGCTGGGCACACATTTTTAAATGACACAATTTGAGTCTCAGCATCATTCTGTTACCTTGGAATGGCCCAAATCCAGAGGCAAGCATTCACACGATTTGGTTCTGGGCAGCCAATATTCATTGACCTAGCTAGCTACTATGTCAACATTCAGTCTGAAAACTGTCAGCTGTTTACAAACTAGTAGCAATGATTCCATATGTGTTATTTCATAGCTTTGATGTCTTCACTATTATTCTACAATGTAGAAATAAAGAAAAACCCTCAATTAGAAATGTATCTACACTCACTGGCTACTTCATTAGGTATTCCTTTTCAACAGCTCGTTAACGCAAATATCTAATCAGCCAATCACGTGGCAGCAACACAATGCATTTACGCATGTAGACATGGTCAAGACGATCTGCTGAAGTTCAAACCAAGCATCAGAATGAGGAAGAAAGGTGATTTAAGTGAATTTGAACGTGGCATGGTTGTTGGTGCCAGACGGGCTGGTTTGAGTATTTCAGAAAGTGCTGATCTAATGGGATTTTCCAGCACAACCATCTCTAGGGTTTACAGAGAATGGTCAGAAAATGAGAAAATATCCAGTGAGCGGCAGTTCTCTGGGCGAAAAGGCCTTGTTGATGGCAGAGGTCAGAGGTCCGAGGAGAAAGGCCAGACTGGTTCAAGCTGATAGAAAGGCAACAGTAACTCAAATAACCACTCGTTACAACCAAGGTATGCAGAAGAGCATCTCTGAACGCACAACATGTCGAACCTTGAAGCAGATGGCCTACAGCAGCAGAAGACCACACCGGGTGCCACTCCTGTCAGCTAAGAACAGGAAACTAAGGCTACAATTTGCACGGGCCCACCAAAATTGGACAATAGATGATTGGAAAAACGTTGCCTGGTCTGATGAGTCCCGATTTCTGATGCGACATTTAGATGGTAGGGTCAGAATTGGAGCCATCCTGCCTTGTATCAACGGTTCAGGCTGGTGTTTGTGGTGTGGGGGATATTTTCTTGTCACACTTTGGGCCCCTTACCAATTGAGCATCGTTTAAAACGCCACAGCCTACCTGAGTACTGTTGCTGACCATGTCCATCCCTTTATGACCACAGTGTACCCATCTTCTAACGGCTACTTCCAGCAGGATAACGTGCCATGTCACAAAGCTCACATCATCTCAAACGGGTTCCTTGAACATGACAATGAGTTCACTGTACTCAAATGGCCTCCACAGTCACCAGATCTCAATCCAATAGAGCACCTTTGGGATGTGGTGGAACAGGAGATTCACATCATGGATGTGCAGCAGACAAATCTGCAGCAACTGATGCTATAATGTCAATATGGACCAAAATCTCTGAGGAATGTTTCCAGTACCTTGTTGAATCTATGCCACGAATAATTAAGGCAGTTCTGAAGGCAAAGGGGGGTCCAACCCGGTACTAGCACGGTGTACCTAATTAAGTAGCCAGTGAGTGAGTATGTATGTATGCACAGAAATAGCGGCCGACTTCCGAGCATTCAAAACAACTGGGAACTCGAAAAAAAACGAAATCAAAAAAATCAATTTGAAGGGTCATCCAACTCGTGAACTCGGGCCTCTTTCTAGAACTTCGACCTAAATATCACCGACGTCATTATTTGACCTCGTATTTTTCAGAGTTCCCAGATGTTCGGACTGCGGCATTAGGCTACGCATCATATTCATCGTCGACATCTCAAACGCACAGATAGTGAGGCAGGCATTAATGCCACGTTGACGTGCTAGTAGGAATTAGGAAATGTCCAACTTACTAACTGGTTTGACGCCGCACGTGTATAACTAACCTATTAACAAGTCGGACTTTTCCTAATTCCTAATAGCACGTTCATGTGGCAATATAGAACGTGAAAGCGGTATAGGGTGATGTTATCTAGTTCTCTAGCTAGTTAGTTTCTTGGAATACTAGTCAACTAGTTATGCCTAAATTGACTAGCCAAATCTCCCAAAACCACGAATGAATCCTGGCAAACTAGCTTATAATGTGGCATCGATATCAGTCCGCCAATACGTTAGTTAACGTTAGATAGCGTGCAACCTTGTTGGAAAAGAGAAGGGCGCGCAAACAGAGGTAACTTCCCCTAACTCACCCATTCATTGGATCGGTTGTTGAAAGTATACAACGCCACTTGACTCGCCACATCTAAAATGTTGTTGATGTAAGGATCTTGCCTTTGCAGGGCGGCGAGACTAATATCCAAACCTTTAGCGGTGAGGCAGGTGTTTCCACCCGACGAGCTTGCCGCCATTGTTCTCCGTGAGCTAGCTAGTTTAGGTAGCTAGCGATGCTAACTGGCACGCTATCGCGGCTGAATTAATTCGTGACGGTTCCAAAGTAAAAACAAGACTATTAGAAACTATTTCCGTTCACCTTGCACTGTTATGAATTCAAATATTTAAAATAAATAAAGAGAAAATATAAGTGACGTGTAACTGTTTGGTAGACTATCGACAGCTCACTTGACAGCAGCCATGTTTCGTCGAACAGATTGTAAACAATTACACATGACGAGCTGCGCGTGGACGGACACGAGGAACGTTAATCAATCTGGAGAAATAGATTGAGCGCTTCATCAGGCCGAAGCAGAAGTTGACGATGACGGGAGAAGGATGTTTATTGGCCGGGCGGGTTAAAGCGAAATTATTTTTTGACTTTGTCGAATATATCTTGTTCGAATCCATCGTTGAATCCATTGAGTTCCATTTTGTCCTGATATATTGTTGAAGGCTTTACTTCAACGTCACTTTTATATCGGCCTGATAATTTAAATGCGTTAGTTTGTTAAATTAATTAATTAGTCGACTTAATACCTTGTTTAGCAGATATTTAGAATTTGCCGCATATCAGGCCTGGAAATGTCGATGGAAAAAAACCTACGCAGTCTGCATTGGTGGCTCTAGAGGGCGCCACTTCCTTTAAAATATGTATATCTTTTTTTTAAATGTATTTACCTTAATGCTGCCTTTTGCTTGGGCATTGAGCTAAGCTATATTTAGTGTGTAATATCAATGACAAGCGATTCAACACTTAGCTCTACATGTTTCTATGGATATATTGTGATTCTGGCAGTGGCAGGGTTATTGATAGCCTAAAGTGAACAAAGGTTTCACTTGCTATTTATTTTATATTTAACTAGGCAAGTCCGTTAAGAACAAATTATTATTTACAATGAAGGCCTACATTGTTCTACAGGGTCAGCCATAGTAGCACAGTGCCCCTGGAGCAAATGAGTGCCTTGCTCATTGACAGGTTTTTCACCTTGTCGGATCAGCTATTCAAACCAGCGACCATTCGTTTACTGGCCCAACGCTCTAACCGCTAGTCTACCTGCCGACCAAAAGGCATCTGCAATGAGCAGCATGTGAACAGCCATACCACCATTAACAGTAGCCTATCAGGCAGCACTTTACATATCTTCATATGTTTTACCTAGTAGGATATTCATCTAGTATTTGTCCAGAATTCATAAGCACAATGACTGTTTTTGGACACCTTTGGTGCTAGACTTGGAATCGCTAGCCACCTTAATAATGGAACACTAGCCACCTTAATAATGGAACACTAGCCACTTTAATAATGGAACACTAGCCACTTTAATAATGGAACACTAGCCACTTTAATAATGGAACACTAGCCACTTTAATAATGGAACACTAGCCACTTTAATAATGGAACACTAGCCACTTTAATAATGGAACACTAGCCACTTTAATAATGGAACACTAGCCACTTTAATAATGGAACACTAGCCACTTTAATAATGGAACACTAGACACCTTGATAATGGAACACTGGCCACTTTAATAATGGAACACTAGCCACATTAATAATGGAACACTAGCCACTTTAATAATGGAACACTAGCCACTTTAATAATGGAACACTAGCCACCTTGATAATGGAACACTGGCCACTTTAATAATGGAACACTAGCCACATTAATAATGGAACACTAGCCACTTTAATAATGGAACACTAGCCACTTTAATAATGGAACACTAGCCACCTTGATAATGGAACACTGGCCACTTTAATAATGGAACACTAGCCACATTAATAATGGAACACTAGCCACTTTAATAATGGAACACTAGCCACCTTGATAATGGAACACTAGCCACTTTAATAATGGAACACTGGCCACTTTAATAATGGAACACTGGCCACTTTAATAATGGAACACTAGCCACTTTAATAATGGAACACTGGCCACTTTAATAATGGAACACTAGCCACTTTAATAATGGAACACTAGCCACCTTGATAATGGAACACTGGCCACTTTAATAATGGAACACTAGCCACTTTAATAATGGAACACTAGACACCTTGATAATGGAACACTGGCCACTTTAATAATGGAACACTAGCCACATTAATAATGGAACACTAGCCACTTTAATAATGGAACACTAGCCACTTTAATAATGGAACACTAGCCACCTTGATAATGGAACACTGGCCACTTTAATAATGGAACACTAGCCACATTAATAATGGAACACTAGCCACTTTAATAATGGAACACTAGCCACCTTGATAATGGAACACTAGCCACTTTAATAATGGAACACTGGCCACTTTAATAATGGAACACTGGCCACTTTAATAATGGAACACTGGCCACTTTAATAATGTTTACATATTTTTTGCGTTACTCGTGTATATACTGTATTCTATTCTACTGTATTTTAGTCTATGCCACTCTGACATTGCTAGTCCTAATAGTTATATTTTTCTTAATTCTTTGATTGTGTGTATTGTTGTGAATTGTTAGATACTACTGCACTGTTGGAGCTAGTGTGATGGCGTGAAATTAGAATAGAGAGCCAGGCGCAGGAGGTAGCGTGAACTCAAGGATAACTTGAATATCCAAACACGCATACACAATCTGAACAGGAATAGGTACAACTGTTCTAGACGAGGAAGCAAAGGTGATAACACAATCACACTGAACAATATCCGACAAGGACATGAGGGAACAGAGGGAACATATATACATGAAGTAATGAGGGGAAATGAGAACCAGGTGTGCGTAATGACAAGACATGACAAATGGAATAATGAACGAGAGAGCGGCAGTGGCTAGAAAGCCGGTGACGACGATCGCCGAACCATGCCCGAACAAGGAGGTGAGGCAACTTCGGCAGGAGTCGTGAAAGCTAGGAACCCAAGCACTACATCTGCAATAACATCTGCTAAATATGTATATGTAATGTGACCAATAACATTTGATTTGATTTGGTCTAATCAAACTCATCCCCCAAACAGAATTTAGGTGACCTGAGAACTTATATTTCCTTCATCTCATCTAACAACAGACACAGACAGAGATCCATTATGAGTGAGTAGGTCCCAGTGCCTGTGACTGATGGTTGGTGGGAGGCGAGGGGAGAGAGGAGGGATGGGATGGGATGGGATGGGGAGGTGGTTCTCAGGACAAGTAGATCCCAGTGTCTGTGACTGATGGTTGGTGGGAGGTGAAGGGAGAGGGGAGGGATGGGATGGGGAGGTGGTTCTCAGGACCAGTAGATCCCAGTGTCTGTGACTGATGGTTGGTGGGAGGCGAAGGGAGAGGGGAGGGATGGGATAGGATGGGGAGGTGGTTCTCAGGACCAGTAGGTCCTGCACTCAAATGCCAGTCTCTCTATATGGCTATTTTTAAACACAAAACCAAGTTGACCTAGGACATTTATAGACTGAGGTCGATTATGTAATAGTCTTAACAATCTTTTGAGGACTCAATGATGTTTCATTGCAGTTTTCTGCTTTGGTCATTATCAGGAGAGGGCCCTAAAAGTAATTATTGACGTGAATGACAGGGGCTGCATACCCTGATGGAATTTGATTTGGTACCAACGTGTTACACAGATACAACCACTATTTGAAGTGAATCCCTATAGCCCAGAAACAAATAGGTTATGTCGATTTTCAAATAGAAAACTAGGTAGGCTATAGTCTGTGTAAACATCTCGCATATTTTGGCGAGGTCTTGGAACTCAAACTGTAGCGTCTAAGGTGTAAACTTGATGTTCTTCCATAGGCTTCCCATAAATGTGTCTATTAAGACACTAAGGCATTTAAAAACTGTAGGTTTACAAACTGGTTAGCCTCCCATTGTCAGTGATAGAGATCTCACGCTTGGGATTGAATCCATCCATATATAATCCAAGTCAGGTTGAACAGATTTCCTCTCCATCCTTCAGAAATCAAAGCACAAGCCCTATCTGACTTCACGGTACTTATTTACCTCCCTTTCCAGAGATAGCAAATCTGGAAAATTATGGACGGTTTACTCTTTTTTTCCAAGTTGTAGCAGGCTAACATCTGGAACCAGTCAGATCGTCTACAAGGGGAGGGGGCTTGGTCGCCCCCCCCCCCCCCCCCTCTCTCTCTCTCGCTTTCCTCTCACCAAACAATATCACTGCAGAGAGGTACAAGCGGCCGCTCTCCACAGGGCTATTGAACAACTCCCGTTTCGTGTGATTCTGGCCTGGAATTGATGACAGAGAGTATCTGTAAATGAGGCACGCCACGTGTATTTGCCTGTTTTTTGGACAGCATTTGGTGGAATCGGTTCTATTGGAAGATTTAACCCTGTGTGATCAGCAGTTCTGGAATATATATTTTTTGTTTGCGCTGAAAGCTTGAATCTTTGTTTCTTTTCCTTTTACGGCATCAGTGGCAGCGCCCGGGGTTTGGTGTCATTGGTCCGGCTTTTGATGTACCCTATTTAAAACATTTGGGGGCAAATTTATCGGATTTTGATTAATAGATTGGCTAGCAGCAAATGGTGCTAGTGCCATGTTTCTTAGGTAGGGCCCGGATGTTCCGAGGATGCACTGGTTCGTCTTCTTAGGTGGTTCAAGCGAATATATATTTATGTGTTTCAACTCCAGAATGGGGATCAGGTAATATTTACTGAAACGCAACAAAAAAAAAAAAACAGGTCCGGGCGTTATTCGTATTTTAGTTTCCTTTCCTCTTTGGTTTATTTTTTTCTCCACTCCTCCTTTTACAACCTCTTCCTCCATTCACCTACGGATAAAGCTGGACGACATTTATGGTAAATGAAAGCAAAAACATGTACATACCAGAGGACACCCTTGAGAACCATCAAGGTAATGTATTGTTTAATAGTCCGTTGTTTTCAAGCTGTGTGTGTCTATGTTGTTTGGGGACGGGAGATGCATGATATATATTCTAGCATGGTTTGGAAAAGGGAGCCAAAGGGAATGGGGTTGTTACCTTCTCTTTTAAACAGATGGACTTATGACACAAACCATAACGGGTTATTGGAGGTGTCAATTAGTTGTCACAGTCCGAGTTTTATCTGCATACCTGCAGTCAGACATAGTTAGGTTAGCCTAGCGGCAACGAACCATTATTATTAGCCGACAGGTAACCAACGGACTGACAAATGATCGCACCCCTATAGGCTAAGGTTTCACACATGCGTTTTTCCCAAGGCGAATGTTTTATTCGTTTGCAAACGATTCATGTGTCATTCTTTGAGCGTTCAAATCAAGCCGGTTTACAGAATGCATTGGAGGAAACGCACGACCTGAGCGCGCTCACAAAATGACAGCCCACTGATGCGCATCGATATTTTCGATCACATATCGATTAATTAATCATGGGTCATTCTCGCTTGTGAAACGTGGGGCTAATGTAGGTTACATGTCATTTGCATGAATGGAAAAGACATGTCACACTAACATGCTATTTTAGGGATTTATAATCTAATTATTCAAGTCACAGGCTATATGCAGGGCCTCAATTGTCATCAGACAAGAATCTAAATTTGGGGATTTTGCGTTTAAAATCTCAAACAAGTCACCGATAACGTGGGACATAATTACTTTGAACATGCATCAAGCAATAGCCTATAGGCCTATTCTGACCAAGGGTCATGTTGCGCAGTAGGCTGTTTGCGTCTTCCCATGTTGAGCTGAGCGTTACTAAGTCACAACAGTGTCAATAGGCTCTATGACGATATCGCCTACAATGCAGTGATTTAGTAGATCGTTATCTTAACTTGTGACAACTACGGAGTAGGCTAAAGCTGCCTTGTCTTTATCGTTGCCACCGACACCGTGGCGACAGCAGAGAGAGGAGAGGTGGGGGCCCATAGCAACAGAGAGAGAGAGAGAGCGCGATTGCTCGAGCTGCGAGCAGCAGACGGTGGTCGCATGCATGGAATCCTGCCTCAGCTTGTGCCTCAGCATCTGTGGCGCAGCAGTTAATTGGTTTGATTTTAGAGTATAACCATGACATAGCCTACATATCATCTTGGTGTCAACCTGCTGACACTCGCTATCAATATTTGTTGTCTGTCTCATAGGAGGCGTGTTGGTCATAGCAGGCTACATTGCGTAACGCAGCATCACACATGGGGATTCCTCTGATAATATTTCTCCACTAATGGCTGGTTATAGTAGACATACACTATTATGTCAACTTTAGCAAACGCGTAACGACATGTAGTCTAACTTTCCTCCTTGAAAAGTAGCCTATAGGCTCTTTCATTCGCCATTAATTGTTGATTTGGTGCTCCTGGTTTTGCGCGGCCTTGGGTGGCCTTTTCAGCACCATGGACAGGTTATCTTTGATGGGCCGCCTGGCCGCCCTGCGATGACCTCCGTATCTGGGCGTAACACTGAACATGCCTGGGAAACCAATTGCCTTTCTTCTCTAATAGCCTGTTGTTGAAATAACCAACCTATCATATACTGGTTTATTTGTATTTACCTTCAGATGAGAAACACATATATTCTCATAAATGGTTAAATTAAACTATAAATAGGATATGGTGCCGTTTGTTCTCTAACAGACCTCAGGGGATTTCAGGTCATGGTACGAACAACCTGTTTGTTAGTTTTTTCGCTGTTTTGCTGTGCGCGACTTGGATTTTAAGTATCTTAGATTTTACGACCTCGGTTTTTCTTCTCCCATACATTTAGCAAATCATCCGTGTTACCTAGCTGTATTATTTTACTAATTTACATCATGTTTTAAAAGTCGTAGCTTTTACACTAGGCTCATCTCGTTCCTGCGTTCTGATCTATGCCTACCTGTTGCTAGACTACATAGAGTGAGCGGCTCCTGTCCTCCTGCTAACCCCAGTGGCGCGGTTAGCCTTCGGGCTGGTGACCGCTTAAATTCAGTGTCCTTTCGTTTATTATTGATTATGGATTAGACTACATTCACAACGCCATTTCATTCGGTCAGCAGAGTAATCATGAATGGACCACGCTTTGTAGGCCTATTGACGTTCTATTCAGTGCGACCTCAGTTGTAGAAAGATATATTAGGCCAGACTCAGGAAGACTTTGAGTTCTGTTGGTGACGGCCAGAATACTTCACAGGCCTATACATATCTTATCATTTTATTTATGCCTGAAATAAATATAAATAAAGTACTGTTTGATGCGGTGAGGACTATGTAGGCCAGTAGTGGAATGTACCAGTCAGTCCTGATAAAACCTTATGTATCTTATTCAAGCATTAGAATCTGAAGCTGGTTTGTTGTTATAGGAAGTACTGCCAACACCTTCATGTCCTCAGTGCTGATGATGAACCTCTTGGTCTGACCACCTCTGTGTACGGTGTGTGTGTGCAGTGTGTGTGCACGGTGTGTGTTCAAGGTTTGTGCATTTTGTGTGTGTGTTGTGGATTGTGTGTTCAGTGTGTATGTATTTTGTGAACCTGTATTTCACTTCACCACCTTAGAAGCAGCACACTATGGTCCCAGTCAGTAGTGAGAGCTGTCTGTCATTACAGTACACTATGGTCCCAGTCAGCTCCAACAAACCATGGGGATCTCTGAGTGACTGGACCAGCTCCAACACACCATGGGTGTCTCTGAGTGACTGGACCAGCACCAACACACCATGGGTGTCTCTGAGTGACTGGACCAGCACCAACACACCATGGGTGTCTCTGAGTGACTGGACCAGCACCAACACACCATGGGGGTCTCTGAGTGACTGGACCAGCACCAACACACCATGGGGGTCTCTGAGTGACTGGGGTCTATTCTAGAAGATTGTCTGATGGTAATGGGTCTATTCTAGAAGATAGTCTGGCGGTAATGGGTCTATTCTAGAAGATAGTCTGGCGGTAATGGGTCTATTCTAGAAGATAGGCTGGCGGTAATGGGTCTATTCTAGAAGATAGGCTGGTGGTAATGGGTCTATTCTAGTCTGGTGGTAATGGGTCTGTTCTAGAAGATAGGCTGGTGGTAATGGGTCTATTCTACTCTGGTGGTAATGGGTCTATTCTAGAAGATAGGCTGGTGGTAATGGGTCTATTCTAGAAGATTGGCTGATGGTAATGAGTCTATTCTAAAATATAGTCTGGTGGTAATGGGTCTATTCTAGTCTTGTGGTAATGGGTCTATTTTAGAAGATAGTCTGGTGGTAATGGGTCTATTCTAGTCTGGTGATAATGGGTCTATTCTAGAAGATAGTCTGATGGTAA